>JBBPBX010052470.1:2448-24195 GCA_038048925.1 Garcialebias charrua
ATATATATACAGTATGTGTACTTTGAAATTGAACTCATTTGAAAAAGATTTGAGATGTGTCAAAAATGCTACATAAACTAAAGAGGTGGCATAAAATTAAAGAAGAATAGATCCAGATTGCCTTTATGTTTGTATAAAAATTCAATTTAAAACAAGTAGCAAACACTGCAGTTCCTTGAATGGCTATGTTAGACAAACTCCAAGACTTAAAGATCAGGTTTCTGTGTCACAGGTACAGATACTGATTCTAGTTTGGGTTGCTGTCTTCTTTACTATGAGTACCTAACTAATTGTGTTTTGCTGCTCTCCTCTTCCCCAGATTTACAGTTTTACCGTTCCTTCCAGTCTAGTTATCCAAAATGGAAACAAGATCAATAAATTGGGATTTAATAGTTTGCTAATGAGAACAAAAACAGCCACATTTGAAAAAAAAAGTGGAGAAATACTCAATAAAACAGTGAGTCATATTATTTATCCATCCCCATTGCCACACAAGCTCAGGTTGACACAAAGGTCGTTCTTTGTCGCCGTATGAGCTTGAAGATGACTAAGGGCATGCAGAAGTAGTGTCTGGTCTGGTGAAGACCAGTGGCACATCTCACTTGTAAATTGAGGGCCTGATTCCAAAGAGGAGAACAGTGCTGAGGCATATCGTATTAGAAGTCGCTACAGGAAAGTTGCCACTATGAGTTAGACCCTGAGGCCACCTCACAAAACAAGATCATCCCACACAGGGATGGGCAGAAGATCACCCTGGAACCTTCAAGTATCCTTCCAGTGCTGACATGATGTGAAACACTGGGTGTTGTTGAAGGAGTCCAGCTGGACATCAATCATTTTATGGAGACTAAAAAACAGACAGGTGGAACTGTGGAAACACGTCCCACTCCAGGGTAGGTGGAGGTAGAAATAATTGTGTGTCATCCTTAGTGATCAACAGTTTAGCAGTGATCTCTGTCCTTAGTTCAACAAGATAGTGTAAACCTACTTGGTCTTATTTTAAAGAGGCTTGGTTGACCTTTGTACTTCTTGGGAGATCACCCATTGTTCTTTGTGGGTCCTACAGGGACTCTTAAAGGCTGAGTTAGACTTGCGCTTTGGTCCGCAGGCTGGAGCGCACGCGCTGCGCGTGCACTGTGCCGTGCGGCGAAATGCGTTTACAGTGTCGCCTCTGTGTTTATAGTTGTCGCACGGCGGGGCATGGCAAAGTGCTGTTCTTTTACCGACCAGCAGGTGGCAGTACCCTCTAAAACCTGTGCATATGTTGCAAGAAAGGTGTAGAAGAAGAAATCTACAGTAGAAGAAGAACTGTTTGAAATCACACAACAAAAACAAATAGCTTTCCGCTCGCGTGCTGAACTGTTGTCTTTATTTGCGGTTTTAATGCATGGAGTCAGCGGAGGAGAAAGCGATCACGTGACTTTTGGCGAAAAAACAAAAGAAAAGTCCGACTCCAGATCAGGAATGAAGGAGAATTTATACATTTGTGTCACAAAACATTCCTCCATGCGTCGCGACGCCGTCTCCACGACCACAGCGGCGCAAACAGCTGCAGGCTCCGGCGTGAAGAGGGTGAAGGCTGTCGGTGGGGACCTGTCAATCAAATCGTAGCGCCCACGGCGCGCGCATAGGCTTGCGGAGTTTCAAAAATTCAGAGGTGCACGACACGCGCTAATTCCACGTGTGGGGCCAACGCGCAGGGGCGGGGACTGTGAAATTGCGTCACTTTTGGAGCGCGCACCCTCGCGCGCTGCGCGACGCTTCGAGTATGAATCTAGCTTAAGAATTGATGCACACATTGGCCAGAGGGCCTGTTTTGTGTTTTTCTTTTCCTTTCTGTCAGAAGTTCTGGAAAAGCTGTGTCTGTTGAAGGCCAGAAACCCATTTTTGGTTGGTTCTGGACCAGACTCACCAGCCACAGATAGTAGATTTAAGGGGCATCCTTACAGGAGACACATCGCATCTCCCAAATAGACCAGACATGTTGACCCAGGCTCAGAAACAGATATGGCACCCTAATTCAGAAAACTGAGATTCCCATTTGGTTCCTAGAGATGGCTATGCTGCTGAGGGGGCCGAGGTTTATCCTTGACATACGGAGTATGGTTTTGAGGCAATGTCCCCTGTCGTTATTATATTTATTCATGTTCATTCATAAGGAACCATTTTCTCTCAGGTAAAAACTGCCCAATGTAAGCATGTTAGTCCTACCTCAGTTGGTCAACAAGAGCTGAGGTATTTTTTTAATCAGTTTTTGTATTGATTTTTTTTAGCATAAATACAAAAAAGAGAACACAGAACAAACCTCCCACCCCTCCACTCCCACACCAGATCTGTCACACACACACAAATAAACTAAACAGGTATTAACAAGTTGTCCGCATGCAACACAAAAGGCTGCCACGTGTCCCAAAATCTTTTTAACAGACCCCTTCAGGGTACATCTGATATTTTTCTAAATGAATAAGCTACATCCCTTCTCTTATCCAATGTACATATGCTGGGGGGTGTGGGTCCTTCCAACTGCACAAAACAAGTCTTCTGGCCAAAAGAGAGCCAAAAGCAATCATATCCTTCTCGTACTTGCTGTAGGACGTATCCACAGGAACCACCCCAAACAGTGAGATGAGTGGTGATGGGTGAACAGTTCTGCCACATATTCCAGAGAAGGTGTCAAAAAAATAGATTATCAAAAGCTCTGCAGTTTGGGACAGGTCCAGAATGTATTTAGGAGTAGGGATGCACCGATCCACATTTCTCACTTCCGATCCGATACCGATACTTATTAACTCAGTATCGGCCGATACCGATACTTTCCCGATCCGATACTGTTCAGGTATTTGACTCTGTATAATGAAACTTTTGCACCCAAACTATTCATTTTAACATTGTGTGAGATAAACCCAATGAAGACACTCTTAAGCCTTACAATAGGGAACCCCCTATTGTAAGGCTTAAGAGTGTCTTCATTGGGTTTATCTCACACAATGTTAAAAAGGGCAGTCACAGATTGTGATTGAACACAAGTGCTCTTTGAAGCTGGATCGGAAAAGTATCGGCAGGTTTGATCCGATACCCGATACTTAAATAATGCTGGTATCGGATACCGATACCGATACTGGATCGGATCGGCCCCATCCCTATTTAGGAGTGTAGCTGGAGTTTGTTTACAATGATTGCATGTGGGGTCCAGGTCGGCTTTGATCTTGGACATCTTGTCTTTGGACCAGTCCAGCCTGTGCACTACCTTGAATTGAATTACAGCATGTCTCAGACAGACTGACGATGATTAAATGTTCTTAATGACCTTTCACCAGATTGAGTCTGATTTAGGTTCCTCCAAGTCCATTTTCCATTTCAGTTTAAGGGAGTCCAAACTGGTCTCATAATATGAACTGAGCACTGTATACATTTTGCTGAGGGCCCCCTTAGTATCAGACCTGCAATCCAAAATCTTAACCACAAAATGTTTAGAGGGGTACAAAGGAAAACAGAGTTAAGCCCCCAGTATACTCCCACGTACATCTGTTCACGCGTATGTACGTGCATACTGTACGCAGAGGGTTCAGACATCATACTTGAGTATCCACCCTCAGCAGTTGCAGCGCAGCTCCACAGACAAGGAGCGTTTACCTACGGACAAACTGAGGTCGCTGATTGGTCATTTGCTGACACGCCTACTGAATTGATTGACAGGTCGGGAAAAAAAACAAGCACTTGCAGCCGCAGCTGTGTTCTGTGTTTATATGTCGTTAACAAAAAGTTCTAAAAAAACACACAAAAAAACAGGGAGCACTGGTCCTGCAGCCCATGCATCAGACCAGCCCACCAGGAAATCTCCAGAACCTCCTGCAGCCACGCTGAACCTGAGTTTAATTCGCTCGTGACAAATTTGTTCATTTCTCATCATTTCAGTCATGGAGTCAACGGAGGAGGAAGCGATCACTTGCCTTTTGGCAAAAAAACAAAACAAAAGAAAAGTCCAGATCAGGGATGAAGAAGGGGAATTTAATACATTGGTGTCAGATACAAAACAGTCTGGCGCCAGGCAGTTTATTGTGCGACACTGCGTTTGTGTATGCGGTTGTAAAAATTGAGCTTTGATCGTACATGCCCTGCGGGGGTACACTTGTACCTCTGCGTATGGACGTACACGGGAGTATACTGGAGGCTTTAGATCTCACAAAATATCTCAGCTGCAAATATCTGAAAAACTATCTTGTGGGCAGCACAGTGGCGCAACTGGTAGAGTTGCTGCCTCTCAGCGAGCAGGTCCCTGGTTCAAATCCCAGTCCGGGGGCCTTTCTGGGTGGAGTTTGCATGTTATATCCATGCATGCATGGGTTTTCTCCAGGTACTCCAGTTTCCTCCCACAGACAAAAACATGTATGTTAGGTTGATTGGTAACTCTGAATTGTCTCTAGGTATGAGTGAGAGACTGTGTAGGAGGTGGTGAAGAGACGATACAGGAGACGGGATGCAGTTCTTCACTTTAATCAACTCCTACTACAAACTGGCGGGAAAACCACCCAACACCGCCTTATATACCAACACAACATCCGGTCCTCTGGACCTTTCACAATAAAAGCATCCTGTAACACATTCGGTCCACTGGGTGTGAGTAGAGCCCCCTAGTGGTCCACCACACACGCCCCCCCAGAACACCCAGTAAGGTCCATCACTAGTCCCGCATTTTAGGTTTGATTAACCGACCAGAACGGCTGAACCTGGGCCCTGCAGAACCAGTCTGATGAAGCGGAGGGCTCCGAGGAGGGCCTGCAGAAGATTCGGGCTCCAATGGACGTTGAGAGTCTCTGGCAGGGGGACAGCAGTCCGTTAACAATGTGGATGGAGGTCTGCCCCTGCGAGGAGCCTGGGCCGTAACAACCTGATCCTCTGACATAACATGAGCTGGTTTAAGCCTATCGATACAGACAGTCTCAGTACGACCCCCTAAATCTAAAAGGAAATGTTTTGGACCTGGTTGAAGAACCCGAAACGGTCCATCATACAAAGGCTGTAGTGGTGTTCTGTGTGCATTGTGTTTGACAAAAACAAATTTAGAGGACTCCAGACTCTTAGGGACAAATGACTGCGGTAAACAATGGTGTACCGGGCCGGGGACACGAAAAGGGGCCTCCTGAGGTGAAAAATGGAGCAACGGTGGAGCAAACTGTGGTGAGGGTACCTCAGGTAAAAACTCACCGGGGACGCGCACAGGTTGACCGAAAACCAGTTCAGCCGGGGAAGAGCTCAGGTCCTCTTTGGTTGCGGTACGTAAACCCAACAAAACCCAGGGAAGACGGTCAATCCAGTTGTCACCGGTCAATGCAGCACGCAGTGCAGCTTTCAATGATCTGTGAAACCGTTCACACAAACCATTAGCTTGGGGGTTGTAAGCGGTGGTCCTGTGAACGTTAGTCCCCAGACTCTTGGCCATGGTAGACCAAAGTTCAGAAACAAACTGCGGGCCCCGGTCTGATGTAATGTCTGAAGGGGGGCCGAAACGCGCCACCCAGGTAGACAAAAATGCCCGGGCCACCACTGCAGATGTCGTGGATGTCAAAGGAACCACCTCAGGCCACCTGGTGGTCCGGTCTATCATAGTCAGCAGATGAGTGAAGCCCGAGATACACTCATGCGTCCTCAGGTACGCCACCATACGCGCGCATTTTGTGCGCATGTGTTTTGCTGATATGCTTCAGCATATGTCAGAAACTCAGCTCCTTGTTGTAATATGAGCAGCTGCACACGGAGGGGACTCAACTGAGCTCGCTGATTGGTTACTTGCTGACACGCCTACTGAAATGATTGACAGCCAGCTCATGTAGCGCCTTGAAGACCGCGGCGGTGTTCATGCGGTGTTTCTACTATATATGTTGTAAAAAGTTCTCTCAGAAATAAAAATAATAACAGGGAGTGCTTTTCCTGCAGCACACAGCCCACCAGGGATATTTAAAACATCGCCGCACCCAGGTAGGACCTGAATTCATTCATTTCAATCATCGAGTGAACGGAGGAAGAAGCGGTTACTTGACTTTAGGCAAAAAAACAAAAGAAAAGGCCCGATCAGCGATAAAGAAGGGGAATTTATTTAATTTGTGTAACATACAAAACAGTCCGGCGCCGGGGAAGTTTATGTTCAGACACCGCGCATCGCGTATGCGTAGTAAAAAAAAAACTTTTGCGCGTACGTGCCCTGAGGGGCTACGCGGGGCTACGCTTTTGCCACAGCGTACGTACGCTGCGTATAGGCGTATCGTGAGGACGCATGAGTGTATCTCGGGCTTGAAACCTTGTGATGGAGGCAGAGGGCCCACCAGGTCTACGTGCACATGATCAAACCGCCGACCTGGGATGGAGAAGGGTTCCAAAGGTGCTTTGGTGTGCCTGTTAACCTTAGCGCGCTGGCATGGGACACACGCTGCTGCCCACTCCTTAACTGCTTTACGCAGACCGGGCCAAACAAACTTTGAACTGACCAGTTTCACCGAGGCTCTAACACCTGGATGAGAAAGGGAATGTAAGGAGTCAAAAACGCGGCGTCGCCATGAAACTGGAACCAGGGGGCGGGGCCTGCCAGTAGAAACATCACAGAGCAGGAGGGGACCTCCGTCATTCACCTGCCGTTCCTCCAACTCGAGGCCCGTGGGCCCGGACTGGAGCTCGAGTATTTCTGCGTCGCTACGTTGGTCCGCAGCCATAGCAGAAAAATCGATGCCAACGTATACGGGAGAGATCAGCACCCGGGAGAGACAGTCGGCCACCACGTTGGATTTTCCAGCCACATGCTGAATGTCTGTAGTAAATTCAGACACCGCTGCGAGGTGGCGTTGCTGGCGAGCAGACCAGGGGTCAGAAATTTTTGACATCGCAAACACCAAGGGTTTGTGGTCAACATATGCAGTGAACCGGCGGCCCTCCAGGAAAAACCTGAAATGGCGTGTGGCCAGGTAAAGCGCCAGCAACTCTCTGTCAAAAACACTGTATTTCAGCTCATTGTCCCGCAGCGTACGGCTGAAAAATGCAAGCGGCTGCCAAACCCCGGAAACCTGCTGTTCTAACACAGCCCCCACCGCAACATCAGATGCGTCGGTTGTTAAAGCTATTTGCGCCGCTGGGGATGGATGGGCCAAAAGGGCAGCAGTGGCCAGTGCAGCTTTAGCATCACCAAATGCCTGTAGGCGTTCTGGTGTCCAGTCCACGCTGTCGTTGGGCTTTTTCTTTTTCAGCGCTCCATAGAGCGGACGCAGCAGTTGTGCTGCCCTGGGGAGGAAACGGTTATAGAAGTTAACCATTCCCAAAAATTCTTGTAGCGCTTTAACAGACTGGGGCTGTGGGAAATCTGACACCGCCTGCACTTTGTTTGGTAACGGGACGGCACCACTTGCAGAAATGCGGTGGCCCAAAAAGTCAATGACTGGCAGCCCAAACTGGCATTTCGCTGTATTTACAATCAGGCCATGTGCTGCCAGGCGCTGAAAAACCTCACGGAGGTGGGACAAGTGCTGCTCAGCCGAGCTGCTAGCCACCAGGACGTCATCCAGGTACACAAATACGAAGGACAGACCCCTTAGGACTGAATCCATCAACCGCTGAAATGTTTGTGCTGCACCTTTAAGACCAAAAGGCATGCGCAAAAACTCAAAAAGGCCGAAAGGCGTGATAACAGCGGTCTTAGGGACATCCTCCACATGCACAGGAACCTGGTGGTACCCCCGTACTAAATCTACTTTAGAAAAAATGGAGGTCCCAGCCAGGTGCACTGAAAAATCCTGGATGTGGGGGATGGGATAACGATCGTTCTCTGTGATGTTATTAAGGCGGCGGAAATCCCCACATGGACGCCATTTGCCATCTGCCTTGGGCACCATGTGGAGGGGGGAGGCCCACGGACTGTTTGAGCGCTGCACGATGCCTAAACGCTCCATGTTAGCAAACTCTTCCTGTGCTATTGCTAGCTTAGTAGCATCGAGGCGGCGTGCACGTGCGAACACCGGGGGGCCCGTTGTGGGAATATAATGTTCGACCCCATGTTTTGTGTTTGTGTTTGCAAAATCAGGAACAGTCAGCGAGGGGAATTCAGACAATAAACGCTGAAACACATTACCCGAAGCTAAAAAGTTAGCATGCATTAAAGGCCCAGCTCCTCGCGTCTCACAAGGCAGTGACGAAAAAGACACAGCGTCGATCAAACGTCTGTTAGCTAAATCAACCAGGAGCCCGTGAGCACAAAGAAAATCAGCCCCTAAAATAGGGACTGAGCTAGCAGCTACCACAAAGTTCCACTGGAAGTCCCGTTCATGGAAACGAACAGTCACCAACCTTTCGCCAAACGTCTTGATGGGATAGCCGTTAGCCGCGGTTAGCTGCGGCCCGCAGCCTTCTGCTAACCTGTCGGAGCCAGTCGGGGGAACGAGGCTCTTCTGCGAGCCGGAGTCCACCAGGAACCGCCTCCCCGACCTCGAGTCTTCAATGAAAAGCAGCCTTTCCTTGTCGCCAACGGCCGCGACTGCTAGCGGGCGCTGGCGCTGTCGTTTCCCTGCGGCTTGAAACTGCACGGTGGGACGCACCGTCGTGCTTTGGCGCCAAAACGCTGGTGGAAGAAACAAAAGGCAGCTCCTGACCGCCTGCGGGCGACCCCTGCTACGACCACTGGCTCGTCCGGCGCTGAGGGCGATGCTTGAAGCTCGGGCGCCGCTGGAGATCCGGGGACCGCCGCTTGGACCGCGAACGTCCTCGCAGCCAGCAGGATGCGGTCGGCTTCGCGGGCCAGCGAGCGGTAATCCTTCTGCTGCAGAAACGGGGAGTTGGCCAGGGCAGTGCGCACTGGAGCCGGGAGCCGGCGGAGGAAGAGGTGGAGAAAGAGAAACTCACAGTCAGCTGAACCCCTCAACGACAACATTCCTTCCATGAGCTCAAGAGCTGTGCCATCGCCCAAATCGGAGAGGGAAAACAGTTTCTCGGCGCGCTCCGCGTCCGAGAGCGTGTAACGCTGCAGAAGGAGCTCCTTGAGGGCGTCGTATTTTCCTTGTGCAGGAGGGTCTTCGAGCAGGCTCATTACCCGCTGGGTGGACAATGGGTCCAGTGAAGCGACCACATGGTGGTATTTGGTGTCGTCTGCAGAGATCCCGCGAAGAGCGAACTGTGATTCGACGTGGGCGAACCACGACCGAGGTGCGTGCAGCCAGAAGTCCGGGATTTTAACGGCCACCGCAAAAGCGAGCGGGGCCGCCGGTGGAGGTTCCACAACCGCGGACAGCTGAGGAGAGCTGGCTTGACCTTCAGATGTCGTCATTTCAATTCACAAGGGTCACCAGTGTAGGAGGTGGTGAAGAGACGACACAGGAGACGGGATGCAGTTCTTCACTTTAATCAACTCCTACTACAAACTGGCGGGAAAACCACCCAACACCGCCTTATATACCAACACAACATCCGGTCCTCTGGACCTTTCACAATAAAAGCATCCTGTAACACATTCGGTCCACTGGGTGTGAGTAGAGCCCCCTAGTGGTCCACCACAACTGAATGGTTGTTTGTCCGTTTGTCTCTATGTGTCCCTGTGAAGAACTTGCGATCTGTTCAGGGTGTACTCCGCCCCATGCACAGTGGTTGCTGGACATGGGAACCGGCGACCCCCGTGACCCCAAATGGAAGAAGCGGGTAAAAGATAATGGATGGATGGATGTATCTTGTGAACATTAAACTTTTGTACCAGCTGCTCAAAAGAGGCAAATCTACCATCAACATAGAGATCACACAGTGAATACATTCCCCTCAAGACTCAGGTGTCAAAAGCTGTATCATCTACTGAGGGTGTAAACATATGGTTATTTGACACAGCTGCTAGAAACAGTAACTTTGTTGAGTTATATGCCTTCCTGGACTGATTCCATATCTTAACATCCCAACATCCCAGATCACAGTTGGGTTAGAAGAAGAGCTGATATATTTGGTGATGAATTCAATTCAATTCAGTTTAATTCTGTAGCTCCAAGTCCCAACTTCTTCTTCCAAAGTCTTCTCAGAGCACTGAACAAAAACATTCACAAACATTATAAAAGACAATTAGTAAAAGTTCTATGTCTAAGGAAGCAGCAGATTGCTTTGAGTCTTCACTTTGTCACAGTCTCCCATTCTGAGCTAGCACAAAGGAGACACTTGAAAGGAAAAACTCATTTTAACAGGAAAAATCCTCCAGCAAAACCAGGCTCAAGATGAGTGGCGATGAACCCCTTGTGCTCCATACAATGACTTAAACGTATCTGGTTTCACTTCAGCTCTCTCGACTCTATACCACTGACCAGCATAAAGGCACGTTGATCAGATATGAACTGGGTACACATGTACTGTGCTGCTGTTCGACCACAGTGTTTGAAGCCAGTTCTTTTATCCCAGGTGGAGAGAAGACTCGCACCGACACGAATAACAGCAGAAAAGAATAAAGTTTTACCATTTAAGTGCTATTAAGCCAGGTAAAAGGTGCAGAGTTACAGCGCTGTGACTTTGTCTGACCCTCTGCGACCAGGAACCGGAAACAGTGCCGAGCTCACGGAGAAACTTGGCTTTCTTTGACTCTAGACTGCACTCGTAGCCTGGGGTGGAGTTCAACCTCAATGAATCAGTAATGAACTATGTGTTGACCTGTATAGGCCATAACTGATTTAAACTGATGATAGCGTAGTGTCTAAAATATGCATGCAAGCAGTAAACTATTCCACATAAGGAGTTGTTTCTGGGACTGCTCATCTTTGAGCAGATGAAACAAATCTTTGCCCGGGTGAGCAGACAAAGTAAGGTTCTCTTTTGAGTTCATTGAGGACAGATGCAACAGTACCCATGGTTCTATGAAGAGCATTCCCTTCTGTAGCTTGTAAGGTCCTAGTCAGAAAAATGAATACTGAACCAGCGAATGCCCAGGTGTGCTGATGAGCTCTGACTGCCTTCGTCTTTGGGGGGAGATTCATTTGCTGTTTTGTAGAACATCTCATGCAGAGCAGATCACAAGGTGCTATGTTCACCTTTATGACATTGTATTGTGTATATTTTCTGTTTCACTGACAGACAATTTGATTTTATTGAACTGATGCGGCTCCAAAATATCACAACAAGCTGTGTATGTCAGCTTGCTGATTAGGTTGACTCAGACTCACATCCGCTGTTTGCAAAAGCTTTTGGCTTCAGGTCCAATCCATAGACACTAACTGGGAGTTCAGTTTGACTGAAAGCTGTTATTCACTAACCATGCACAAATTCAACAAATTAAAATGTTTGCTTTGTATTTTGTTAAAATTTAAAGGTGCTTTAGTTAAAAGCGTAGCCGTGACTCACCTGCCACAAGAGTTGGCTCATTCTGCAGCTTCTTGCTGCTTTAGCATTAGCATTCTGTTTAGCATTAGTCTTTATTTTTTCACATTTTGCTTTGTTCTGAGAACGTGTCACAGTTGGCTTTTATAAAATAGAAACAGTAATAGCCAGATATAGGCACACATTTTTCATTTGTATAGTTTTAGTTAAAAACTGCTTTTTATTTAGCAGGAAGCTTTTTTGGGGTGGAGGTAGGGCAGCCGACCTGGGATCTGAAAGTCCCAGGTTCTATCCCCAGCCACTCCCACATGTCATGGTGTCTCTGAGCAAGACACCCAATCCCTAATTGCTCCCCGGGCACTTACATAGCTGCCCACTGCTCCACCTGGGTGTATCCCAGGTGTGATGGTTTAAATGCACAAAACTTATTTCGTCATTGTATGGGAACATCCAATGATGACAACCCATAGCACTTATTATATGTATTTTTTTCGCAACTAGTATTTTCTTTTTGGTTTGATGCAAGGTTGTTTAATATTTTATAAGTATTTTTATATTTTGAGTATCAAGTATCGGTATATTGGAGTATATTTTAAATATTGTTTTTACTTGAATAAAATCAGCAAGTTGCCTGCTGCTTATCAAAATATAGAATATTTTTACATTTAATTTCATTAACATTTAATTTCTTGTAATTTAGATACAATTATCAGACACATGAATTAAGAATAACATGTTGTTTGATTGAATTGTGCTTTATTTTGTTTGTGTGTGTGAAGAATCCATAAATGTGTTTTACCTTGTTTTACCACTGTTTTCCTCCAAGTAGATCACAGCAAGGTGTGACCAGGTGGGGACCCCCCTCTGCCAACTCAGCTTCCATCATGACCCCCACACCCCCTACATCCATCTCTCCCTAACTCTCTAGCAGTGGTGGGCACAGCTAACAAAAAAAAAGCTTTGCTAACCGCTAATTCGCTAAGTTGTCAGTGAACACAACTCAAAACAGTTCATAAATCACAAGTAAAGCATCCATGTCCCATTCAGAGGTGAACTTTCAGAATTTTATCCGGTCCATCAGAACAAAAGAGGCAGATCAGAACTCTGCTGTGCTGAGTGATGCATTTGTGTGTCGGACATCTCCCTCCTGTCATTTACTGTAATCAATTAATTCACTTTAGCAATGCTCTTTGTAGTTAACTACTTTTATAATCTAACTACAAATTTGCTGTGCATCATCCTCAATATTCTCTTAGTAAAATTTGGTTGTATTGAAATAACGATGTGCGAAGAAATGTGTGAGAGAGCCACGTCCCAGAGACGGTGTGACCGTTGAGGTTTTTTATGATATTTTCCTGTTCTGGCTTCATTTATGTTAAAGTCTGTTAGTGGCTGTAAACTGACACCATGAATCAGACACTGTTTGCTGTAGTTATGTGGGGTGGTGGTGGTGGTGGTGGAGGGTAGTACTGGTGTGGTAATGACTTCACCGGGTGGCACTTAGTTTTGCGTAGCTCTGCATAGCATAGCATAGCATAGCATTGCTCTCTGTAAATCACAGTTCTCTTGTGCACATTTAGTGCAGACAGCTGTCCTAAAGAAAAGCAGACTTGAATTAACTGTATTTAATTTTAGTAAAAGCTAATTCCTCTAAAGATTTTCAAAGTTAGCAAAAATGCTAATTCACCAAATGGAAAGTTACTTCTGCTATTAGCAGATTAGCCAAACCGTGCCCACCACTGCTAACTACCATACTACTAATACTCAGATCAGCTTCTTTAGCACAACTGCCATTCATCCTGATGCATGCTCTATAATCCAGGTAGATAAATCTAACCAGGCTAGGTCAGGTACTTTGAAAGAATTCTTCTTGTTGAAACGTTTCGTACTTTATCCGTACTTCTTCAGTCTGGCACATTTCAACAAAGAAGAATCTGTCCAGAGGACCTGACTAAACCATGTTAAGACAACTGCAATTCCAAAAAAAAAACGTTGGGATGCTGTGTAAATGGTAAAAAAAAAATACAATCAAACAAACGCACACAAAAACAATTATGTGTAAATTTCACAATACTGTATTTTATTCACATTGAACAAAGTTAAGCAACATATCTTTTTAGAAAGAAAACAAGGTATTTATAAATTTGACAGCAGCAACACATCACTCACTAGATGAGACAAGTAAAACAAAAGACTGTAAAACAAATAAGAAACATTTTGAAACTGATTCAGTTAATTAGAAACAGGTCTGGGTATAAAACAAGACTGTTAGAGAGGCGGAGTCTTTCAGAAGTAAAGATGGGTAGAGGTTCACCAGTCTGTGAGAAACTGTATCTAAAAATAGTTGAACAATTTTAGAGAAAATGTCCCTCAACGGAAAACTGGTAAGACTTTGAATATTACATTATCTACAGTTTATCATATCATCAAAATAATCTGTAGAAATCTCTGAGCTGAAAGTGTATTGGATGGTTGTAATATTGAGGCCCTTAGGGGCCACTACATTGTGGACATCACTGCATGGACTCCACAGATCAACACACCTCCACACATCGTCTGTAAACAGTTCACGTGTAATCCACAAATATTGCTTAAAGTTACTGTTTGCAAAGTCGGACTATTTTAAAAAATCAATACGTAATGATCAAAATCTGCACTACATTTTTTCTAATTATTGGATAATGTGTTCTTCAATAAAAATTAATAACCAAAATGTGTGTTGTGGTTGCAAACTATCACTTGCGTTTGTTTCCATATGGAAAGAGAAATGAATCAACCGTCAGTGGAAACAGGTCCAACGGCATTTAGAAGCATTTTGAACATTAGGAGTTTAATTTTATACTTCTGCAGTAATTTGTTTAACACTCTAAAGTGCAAGATCGAACGAAGCCCGCCATCTTTTTTTTAGATCCATAAAATAACATTTCTATGATCCTTTTGTACTGCTTTGAGTTTTCATATCAGAATTCTCATCAGCCGGATTTTGGATTCTGGACACGCCTCCAGAATCGGTCCCAAAGTGCAGATGCAAATCCAGGCTGAGCTGAGCCATGCTGAGCAGGGCTGTGCAGGACTGAGCAGAGTTGTGGCTGATTAGGAGCCATGCAAATGGAGCAGAATAATGCTTACTAAGGATGCATGAGCGGAGCGTAGCATGTTCCATTCACACAAGGAGAGCTGTTGGTCAGGCTACTTCTTATTGTGCCATTAACACTAAAATACTTAAAGGGGACCACATATAGGTCTTTAAAATGTTTATGTTATGTCTGTGTGCTATCTTGACAATATTAATTCATTTTAATACACAAAATAATTCTTAGATAATTAATTATACCCTTTTTAATTCTGCCATTTTTAACTTTCGTTTTGAACGACCGGTTTCTGATACTGAGTTCTGAAGTCCACGCCCTTCAACGATCTGTTTACGCCCTCTGTAACAGCCAGTATCTGTAATGTGTTGTTGTTTTAAAATTAGCTCTTTTTTTATTACTCATTTGACTTACTGTTAGTGCTAGCTTAAGATAACTTACCGAAACCCGTCTGAGCGCGCCGCAATTTGCTGCTCCTTTTAGCATGAGACCACCCGAATCCGATGCTAATGTTAGCTTGTTCCTCTTCCGGTGTTCGCCAGCTCCGCTCGTTGCACGCGGCGATTTTGGGAGTTATCGCTGTTCCAGTCAAGACAACACAAAGTTCACCAAGTGTCTCCCGTAAATTAATCCGTAAGGAGAAGGTCCTCGCTGCTGCGAGGCTGCTGCGAGGCTGCAGCGAGGCTGTACAGTTGAAGCTCCGCTCCATCGCGCCAGAAGAGGGTCCCGTTGCCGCCGGTCCCTACGCCGGGGGTCTGCTCGTTTAATTTTTGCCGGCTGCGCGTTGGGAGCGATCGCAAATACACTAAAAATTGAACTAAAACATAAAAATAACAATTATACTTTATTTATAAAGCCATTTAAAAAAACACAGCTGCAACAAAGTGCTGTACACATGAAATTAAGAACATATAAACAAAAGATGAGATGAAATCATGAAAAACAACAGTCATGTGTTTAATACAGAAGTGGGTTGAGCCTAACCAGGGGTTGCTAGGTGAGGGGCTGGACTCAGGTTGGGGTGGGTTGTCCTGGCACTTGTGACGTCACAAGCGCAATGATTTTCAAAACGAAACCTATCTTATCACAGTAAAATAAATATACTTAAAGTAAATAAACCACTGGGTGCATTTTTTTGGCCTTAGGACTGTTTTTTTCTGAAGTAAATACCCAAAGTTGAATAAAAAAACCATTAAAAAGTGACCAGAAAGTTCATTCTCAATAGTCCAGGTATCAAATCCGCTCATTCTCAATCAGTTCATCTGGACAGTTTCTTTTTAGTAGAAACGTTTCACCCTCACTCCAGAGGGCTTCGTCAGTCAGAGCAGTCCAAAGCAAACTGAAGCTACCCCACCAAGTAAACAACTTAAGTGGACCAACCAGTTTGCTGTAGCCAAGATGGTTTCTGGGGGCTTGTCCCTCGTCGACTCCTCCCAGGCAGGCAGACATGTCCAAAGTGGTTCAAGACCAGAAAGTTCATTCTCAATAGTCCAGGTATCAAATCCGCTCATTCTCAATCAGTTCATCTGGACAGTTTCTTTTTAGTAGAAACGTTTCACCCTCACTCCAGAGGGCTTCGTCAGTCAGAGCAGTCCAAAGCAAACTGAAGCTACCCTACCAAGTAAACAACTTAAGTAGACCAACCAGTTTGCTGTAGCCTTAAAAAGTGAGTAGCATTAAAAAGTGAATTTTGAATATGTGGTCCCCTTTAAGTGTTTACTTATATAGGTAAAACTAGATGTTAAATAACCCATTAAAATACACCAGAATGTAGGAAATGTCATCTACTTTATTCAAATTTTTTTGGGTTGGGGGGCAAGGAAACACCCCCGCCCCATCCCACTATTTGCATTCCAGCATCGTTTGGTTTACAGGTTTACAAATTAAGCACTAACTTTACTGCCTTGACTGTTTCATGTGGTAATGACCAGCGGTAGCTTAAAGAAGGGAACATCTTTGGGACTGTAGTGCAGAATGTGAATGAGACTATCAAAGTCAAAGTCAACTTTATTGTCAGAACTGCAATATGTACAGGATGGAGCCAGGCTTTAGACTTCATGTAAAATATGACCAAATAAAAAGAGCTCTTTTAAATGTTTCCCTTTGAATATGCATTTGTGTGAGTTTGTGTTCAGTTAGCACACTGTGGTTGAGCCTATACACAGCTAACCTTCCAAATGACTCGTAGATCCCAAGTTGAACATTGGATTCAGCCTCTCGGTACTATGGTTCTATGTCATCATCTTGTAGGAATCCCTTCATCTGACATGAAGGCATGTCCAGTTCCCCATGCGTTCTTATGATTGAAAGCTTTGTGTACTGTACATTTGTATTTTTTCACACAGCTGATCTAAACATTCATTCCACATCCCGCCACATTTCAGATTTATTCACTTCAAGTTTACCAACTGTTGTTGTATAATTAAATCTGACAAGTAGCTCCAGAAGAGTGAGCTCTGTATATTGTCTCTGGAATTTAACTGAGCTTGCTGTTTTCAGGGGGACTAAAGGCAAAGATATCAGCACAATCAAGTCCCTGCGGGTCCTACGAGTTCTCAGGCCTCTGAAGACCATCAAACGTCTGCCAAAACTAAAGGTTCCATTTAGCTAACACTTCCTCATTTATGTTCATCAATTTAAATGTAAGTAAGCTCAATCATTCAGATAAATAAATCACCAAAAATATGTTAAATCATGTCATCTGGACAGATTCTTCTTGAAAGAAACATTTCATCTTTCATCCGAAAGACTTCATCTGTTTGAGGTCTGCCACCAAGGTCTGTCATATAAATAGCGCCTTATTGAGGTGTTTCAAGCCAGCCTGCTGTGGAATTCCCAGTAACTGGCTTTACACATGCATATAGGAAGATCATCCGTCTAAACAATTAATCATCAGTGCATAACAATCAATTGTTATAGGTAAGATTGCCAACTTGCTAACGACTGAACCAGCCTGATGACAACCTGGCCAAAATGGTAATAAAAATAAATAAATACAACAACAACAGCAGCAACAGCAGCAACAACAACAACAACAACAGCAACAACAACAACAACGATAACAACAACGATAACAACAACGATAACAACAACGATAACAATAACGATAACAATAACAATAATAATAATAATAATAATAAATAACATTAACATTTGATTGTTATGCACTGATGATTTATTGGACAGATAGTCTCTTTTTGCATGTGTAAAGCCAGTTTCTGGTAATTCCACAGCCGGCTGGTTTGAAACACCTCAATGAGGTGCTATTTATAAGACATATTGGTGGCAGGCCTTAGACTGATGAAGTATTTTGGATGAAAGACTCCTAAAAAGAAACTGTCCAGATGACATGATTTATCTTTTATTTTTTTGTGTGATTTGTTTACCTGGATGACTGAGTTTACAAATACTTTTTTAACCATTTTGGCCAGGTTGTCCTCAGTCTGGTTCGGTGAGTAGAAATCGAACATCTTGCCTATAACAATTGATTGTTATGCACTGATGATTGTTTAGACAGATGGTCCCTTTTTGCAAGTGTAAAGCCAATTTCTGGGAATTCACCAGCGGGCTAGCTTGAAACACCTCAGTGATGTGCTTTTTAAAAGACAGACCTTGGTGGCAGGCCTCAGATTGATGACATTTCTCCCAAAAAGAAAATATCCAAATGACAAGATTTAACTTTTTTGTGATTCATCAATTTAGTTTGATTTGTCATGATTATTGCTACAAGAACACAAGTTTTATTTTAATGACATGGCCATATTTTGACCTCTAAAATAGAAACAGTTTTTGACAAAACACAACTTTGGATGTAAATTTTTGGAGGTTTGTAAGTTTTTTTTTTAACCTCCAACANTATTTATTTTGTGGAATTGTACATTAAGTATGTCGTGAACTAGGTATACTGTTAATGATTAAAAAGGCAATAAACGGGGGTTTACATCAATCCAGCAGAATTACAGTCTCAACAATATTTGAAAGTTTTGTTAAAAAGTATTCATTCTTAATACTGCTCACCAGAATGTTCCTAATGTTTCCTGCTTCAGAGCTTCAACGTTTACACACAAATACTTAAGAAAGACACAGAATATTTTTTATTGCATATGCCTTTGAGTACAATGCTGATATAAGATGTGTATTTTCTGTGTCCTCAGGCGGTGTTTGACTGTGTGGTCAACTCTTTGAAGAACGTGCTGAACATCCTCATCGTTTACATCCTCTTCATGTTCATTTTTGCTGTTATTGCAGTTCAGCTGTTCAAGGGGAAATTCTTTTATTGCACCGATGAGTCCAAAACCTTGGAAAAGGACTGCAAGTTGGTCTAAACCTTCCAGAATTCACATCACTTTTCTCAGAATTGTTAAAACTGTTAAGTGTCAAATGCTGACACGTACCAATCTAATGTCAGACATTACTTCCTGTCTTCCAGAGGACAATTCCTAGACTACGACAAAGATGAGGTGGCAGCAATGCCCAGAGAGTGGAAAAAATACGAGTTCCATTATGACAATGTGCTGTGGGCGTTTCTGACTCTTTTCACTGTCTCCACAGGGGAGGGCTGGCCAACGTAAGTTTTAAAACAGCATTTTTAAATAATCTTCTTCTTTCAGCTGTTTCCTTTTCAGGGGTCTCCACAGCAAGCCATCCTTCTCCACCTCACTCTGTCCTCTGTGTCCTCTGTCCTCCCTCCAACTACCTACATGTCCTCTCTAACTGCATCCAAATATCTCCTCTTTGTCTTGTTTCTGAAAGCTGCATTTCTAATATCCTTCTACTAATATACTCACTATTCCTACCACGGACATGTCCAAACCTTCTCAGTGTGGCCTCTCTCTGCACTCCCCATTTTCCTGGACATCGGACCCCAAGTACTTGAAGTCCTGCACCTTTGTGACCTCTGCTCCTTGTAGCCTCACTGTTCCACTGGCCTCCCTCTCATTCACACACATGTACTCTGTCTTACTACAGCTGACTGTCATTCCTCTGCTTTCAAGTGCATACCTCCATTTCTCGAAGTTCTCTTCCGCCTGTTCACTGCTCTCACAACAGATCACAATGTCATCTGTAAACATTATACAGTAGATCTCTAAAATGTGCAGGTTTTGTGTCCTTTGAGCACCCACATATTTTGAAGAACCATGGTTGTGTTTTAAAAAAGCATCATATTTGTTGATTGACAAGTGCATTTGCCTGTACAAGACTTTGCTTTGGGGCCCTGATGCTATTTTAATGTTTATGAAAAATTTCATATAGCTACTCAAAATTCTATCTGTCTGCTCCAGGCCCAGGATCTGGTGGAAAGTGTTAAATGGTGGTTGGTGTGGCAGAATGTACACATGACCAGGTTGAATGAAATTAACTCACATTTGGAAGAAAGGCTTTTCTGTCACGGTCAGCGGCCCCGCTGACCCCCCTCCCTTTAGCCTGACCCTTCTGTCCTCACACCTACTCCTTTCTGTCTTTTTTTTGCCCCTTCTGTTCACAATCTTATTTAGTTCATCCCAGTAATGCCTGTCACCCTTCCTCTGCTCCTGTCTCTCTGCACCATGCCTTCCCTGCTTAATCAGTTCATCTGTTCAGTCAGCTCAGCATTTAAGTTCCTGCCATCCAATACCACTGCTAAAACCATAGATATACGGAAGGATCTGATGTCGTATATCTCCGTATCCTTCGCATATACTTATATTTATATTTCCGGATATTCCCGGAAATGGACCGCAATGATCCTTAAAAGATCCCAAAATCCCAAAATCTGGATACTTATCTTTGGCAGACCCTTGACGAATAACAGCCACATTTATTTTGGATCTGCCGAAGATAAGTATCCAGATTTTGGGATTTTTTAAGGATCATTGCGGGCCATTTCCTGGAATATCCGAACACAGATCCTTCCGTATATCTATGGTTTTAGTGCAGTGTACAGTTTTTCCAGTCATTGAGTTTTTTGGTTGCAGCTCTGTTATCACAGACAACACGGTCCTCCTCTGTTCCTACCTGAATCCTTACCCATCCTGTTTGCCTGCCTAAATCTGAGTTTATAAGTTTTTGCCGCCACGCCGGCTTTTTGTTTTGTGATGTTTAAAAATCAGAGTGTCTTTATTGTCTTTTGCACCGCATGTGGTACATGTGATGAAAACGAGATTATGTACACGAGGTCCCAGTTACATCCAACAACAAATGAAAGAGAAAAACAGTAATAACATCTAGAACTAACTAAGAAAAACATCAACTAGTAATACACTAAGCCTAATATAGTGGGAATAAACAGCAGCACGAACATGAGTTTGTATGAGCAGATGGTCACAGATGAACACAGATGAACACAGCAACAAGAAAACAGATCAGCATCAGTATGATGTGATATTTTGCAGTGTTTATTTTTTATTTTATTTTTATTTATTCATGAGTCTAACAGCCTCAGGGTAGAAGCTGTTCCTCAGTCTAGTGGTTCTACACTTGATGCTCCTCAACCTCCGTCCTGAGGGGAGTGGGGCAAAGAGTGAGTGTGCTGGATGAGTGAGGTCTTTCATGATGCAGGTGGCTCTTTTCCTGCATCTGGAGGTGTAAATGTCTGTGATGGTGGGGAGACTGACTCCAACAGACTTCTGTGCAGCCTTCACCACTCTCTGTAGAGCTTTCCTCTCTGCAACTGTGCAGCCTCCATGCCACACGTTGATGCTGGAGCACAGGATGCTCTCCACTGCACACCTGTAGAACGAGGTGAGAACTGGGCTGCTCAGACCAGCACGTCTCAGCCGTCTGAGGAAGTAGAGTCTCTGATGACCTTTCTTGATCAGGCTGGTGGTGTTGTTGCTCCAGCTGAGGTTATCATTCATGTGTACACCCAAGTATTTGTAGCTGGAGACCACTTCCACTGCAGACCCACCTATTTTCAGTGGGGCATGGGTGTGTTTGTTCCTTCTGAAGTCCACAATCATCTCCTTTGTCTTCTTCACATTCATGTGAAGATTATTCTCTTTGCACCAGCTCTCCAGGTGTTCCACCTCCTGTCTGTAGCTGGACTCATCATTGTTTGTGATGCATCCCACCACCGCTGTATCATCTGCAAACTTAACAATATGACAGCCTGGAAGTGTGGCTGTACAATCATATGTGAGCAGAGTGAACAGAAGGGGGCTCAGCACACATCCCTGAGGAGAGCCAGTGCTGAGGGTTATGGTGGAGGAGGAGAAGTTGTGGATCTTCACGGACTGTGGTCTGTCTGTTAAGAAGTCTAGTACCCAGTTACAAATAGAGGGGCTTAGTCCAAGTGTAGATAGTTTGTCTATCAGAGTTTGGGGGATCATGGTGTTGAAGGCAGATGTGAAGTCCACAAAGAGCAGACGCA
>JBBPBX010052471.1:0-24195 GCA_038048925.1 Garcialebias charrua
GTGTGAACGACAGTGTAAAACAACTAATATTCTCCCTGCATTCAGTACTGACATTCAGGGCAGTGTCCAGGTATGCCATCAGAGTAGTAACGAGGGACTCTCCTCGTCTTCCATTTCCGGTGAAGCCCACACAGTCTATATATGCCGGTTGCAGGAAGAACACGTAACAACAGCAAAATAATAATTAACACTTTATATCTCTCAGCATCGTACCCTTTCCATCTGTACTGTCATGAAAATGCTGTGGAAACAAAACATTTTTTCTTGTTTAAAAAAAAATCATTTATGGTTTCAGTGTCAATTGCACATAAAGAGATACACATATAAATTTATAGTTATGTGTACATTTTAAAAATTAACCTCAATTTCAACCTGGAGAGACTCACAAAACGAGAGAGAGAGAATACAATTAAAATGTTTTATTGATTAAGGTTTCTTTGGCGCTCGGGCCCCGGCGGAGGGCATGCATGCCGGACTGCTGAGAGCTTGAATGTCCGGCATAGGGAGATAGATTATGGATATCTACCCCCCGGGACCCGAACCCGGTGGTGGAGAAGGGATCGCAGACGTCCAATCCATCCCACCGGTACGTGAAGGACGGCCAGCCAGCGGCCGACTGCTCCGGTCAACCCTGAGACGAACACCAGCGCAGAACCTCCATCCTGAGCAAGCACGAAGCGACAGTGGGAAGGAAAAACTCCCTCAAGAGGAAGAAACCTCCAGCAGAACCAGGCTCAGGACAAGCGGCCATCTGCCATGACCGGCTGGGTCGCAGGGGACAGGAAGCAGGAACGCACACAGCAGCAGGACCAAGACGAAGGCGAGCAGGACAACCCCAGGCGGTGGAGGCGGGACGAAGAACAGGGGAGAACCGAGGAACCAGAAACCCCGGGAGGAGACGGGGAGGTGGAGGGAGGCGACTAGACTGGCAACGGGCAAACAGGAAGAGCTGAGGAAAGGGGCGCCTTATATCCAGGTGGACGGTTGATGAGTGATTCGATGCAGCTGGGTGAGTCTTGCCATTGTTGAATTTTCGTCTTCGACTCCATTTGTGCCTTTGTTACTTTGGCATAGGTGTGGTCATCAGCACACAGAGTCTGTAAAAATATAGATACAGTATTTTCAAAGTCTAAGATGAACCCAAGTCCAAATAACATAAAAACTGCTTCAACCTTTTTAATTGTTCTATACTGATTTTGTTTCAGATTTTAAAAATTAAGCATAGCATAAAAGTGCATTGTGAACAGACATAATACAAATTACATGATTCAAAACTACATATGTATGAATTTGAAGAGGGAAGTATTAACTAATTAATTAGATTTCCCCATTTACTCTGTAACTTTTGACATACATATATATACACATACTATTTTGCCATATGTTAATACTTTTTTTTGTAGATTTTGTTGATATGCAACCTAATGCAAGTAACTTTACTGAATGAAGAACCTATTTTAACCCATAAATAAACATGACACGCAGATAAATGTTGTTTATGTTAGGTTTCTTCTAACATTAGTTTGTTGACTTATATACTAAAAATATATTGAAGTAGAGGGTACTACACCCACCTATGATGGCAGCTTGTAGTTTATTTAAAATAAAATAAAAAAGACTTTCCAGAAATGTTGGTGTACAAAAACCTATATAAAAAAAAGATTAACATTTAATGGTAAAAACCCCCCACTATAAAACTGTTAAGAATGTAAATAAATAAATAAATAGAATAAATAAATAAATTATAGTGTAAGTGTAGTTTCACATACCGTTATTGAACCGTAGGGGACAGCAATATAAATTTAACCTTACCCTGTATGAATTACGAATTTCAATTGTTTACAGCTGTTAATTATATGTTCAACCTCATCTAGAAAAGCGTTTTTTTATTTACTATGTGAAAAAAGTTTTAAGAAGGTAAAAATACCTTTTGCTGACGTGCGTTTTCCACTGTGGATCGTGTGGCCTTCACCTCTCAACTTGCGCTGACAGTGGTCCGTCTGCAGGCTACAGCGGACATGAAAACAGCGCCCCCTTCAGTTCCGGACTGCAATAGCACCACTTCCGGGACTGACACCGCCGTCTGCAGACTGCAGCGATCATGAAAATAGCGCCCCCTTCATTTCCGGAATGAAATAGCACCACTTCCGGGACTGACACTGCCGTCATCCGCAGGCTGCAGCGAGGACCATAGATATCATATATAGTGTATATATATGATATCTATGGCGAGGACCCTCTCCAGTGATGCACGTGACTTCCGCATTCCATTCTTTCTATGGGAGTGTCGCAACTCTCGCTCTTTTTATGGGTCTAGCGCTAACGAAGATAAGAAAGAAAGGTATCGTGCTGTACTTTAGACTTTGAGTTACTTTTCTGTAACATTTACAGTAATTTCATCTTCTTGAGTTCGTTTCATTTTTACCGGTTAAGTATCAATTATTTTAAGGAAACTAGCTAAGAGAGATGAGGCGACTGCAAGCTAAACAACGAGACGAAGTGGCTACGGAAACCATGTTGGAGTTTCTGGAAACAACAGTCACAGATTATAAAAAGGAACGACGTCGTTTAAAGGACAAACTGCAACACAACGAAACCCAAGATGCTGCTTTCAACCCAGTAGTTCTTCTTCACAGATTAGGTTTGTATCTAAACATTCCTGCTTTTTGAAAAAACATTTTCAGTGCGATTTTTTTTAATCCAAATTTTGAAAATATAATACAGAACATAGTCTATTACAAGAAAAAAATAAACAAAATTAAACAAAGATGTATGTAACAATGCAATAAACAATATCATACATAGGGGTCTGATTATGAGACTTAGAATTTTGTAAAAATAGTTATTGTTTTTCTAAGCTTCTGATTATTTAAAGTAAGCTTTTCAAACTGCGGTAAAGTTAGTTTCACGTTGGAAGTTGGATATTCGAGCTCCGTGGCTTCAGGGGTGCGTTGCTCTCATCAGTCCGCTTCATGGAGTCTGATTTCGGGCAGCTGCGCTGAGGCTGTGGCTGTGTCTCAATTCAGGGGCTGCATCCTCATGAGGACCCAGCCTAGCTGGGCCGAGTAGGCCACGCACTCACAAGACCGGGTGGGCTGAGCGAAACTGCTGAAATGGGACGGTCACGGTCTAGCCTTCAGGTTTGCCGGCCTTGAAGTGGGTGGGGCGTTCTCTTGAAGTGGGTGGGAAGTTCTTGTGTGCGCGGTGTGTGTGGAAAGAGAAGGGACGCCGCTAAAATATATTACTAAGCTGAATACTGTACACGTATATACTGTATAGTGTTCTGAGTTTACTGTTTGTTAAGAACAAGGGGCAATCTGTTAAAACCCAGAGTGGACCTACAAAAGCAACTTGTCCAGTAGCTCAACTGGTTAAACATCCCTCGATTGGTGCAGAGATACTTTTCTCGAAGCTGGTTCGAATCTCACTCGGTACGGTTAAAACTTATTTTACGTTCGTCTTTTATTGGATAAAAAAACGAGGACTGAGATTAAAAAGAAGGAGTTTGTGAAACTCCTTCTTTTTTTTTATCCAATAAAAGACAAACGTAAAACAAGTTTTTACCGTACCGAGTGAGATTCGAACCAGCTTCGAGAAAAATATCTCTGCACCAATCGAGGGATGTTTAACCAGTTGAGCTACTAGACAGCTTGCCTTTCATAGGTCCACTCTGAGTTTTAACAGATCGCCCCATGGAAAATCCTTGTTATGCACGTGTAAAATAAGCTGATTTGTAATCAGTTCTTCAAAAACAGTAAACTCAGAAACACTAATATATATTCAGCTAACACGTTTTTTTTTAGTCGTTTCTGTAGTAAAATTTTAATGAGATATATTTGCGCTGAGGTTGTTTGAGATGACTAAATAAAGGTTGAATGAATATTCGCGCTGAGGTTGTTGTCAGAACAGCTGATGACCAACACGCAGCAGACCCTGCACGCAGAAAGTCCCACCCCCCCGCGAAATCTCTGCTGGCGCTATGAATTATGGGATAGCCTCCGTCTTGAAGGTTCCACGAATGCATCCTTCGATTTCGGCAGGAAGTAGGCCGCATTCCTCGGCCGCATGAGGAGGAGTCTTCGAATTGGGACAGTCCTCCGCGCGGGGCAATGACGTATGCGGCCGACAAATGCGCACTCATGAGGATGCAGCCCCTGAATTGAGACACAGCCTGTGTCTCAATAGGCTATGCCACGGACTTCCTTTCTAGCACTTCCGCATTCATGGGCCAGAGGGCGCACTTCCGGTTCACAGCCACAGAATGGCGATCTTTACACAATCTCTGCAGGACTTTCCGACAGTCAATGTGTACAGAATTATTCAGACCTTTGTCTAAAGCGCACATCTAAGAAAGACAAAGGATTAAAGCTTTATGTGTCCAACTACATAAATAACTATGAAGGTAAGTCGGTATTTGTTTTCAGTTCACCAAACTGCATCATGTAGGCTAACACAGCTAACATAGTTAACCCTTGCTAAATTGTTGAGTAAACGTGTTTTGTCTGTACATTTCTGATTTAACACAAATGTTTAGTTTCAAACAAGGAGGCAGGAGAAGTCAGGGCTGAGTGTTTACAGTCCATGAGGAGCAGCAGAAGCCCCACTGTTTGAGTCAAAGGCACCTGACAGTTCAGTTTCAAACAAGGAGGCAGGAGATTTAGAGCAGATTTAGAAACACAAGTTATTTTAATTTAATTATTTTAATTCAAGTTTGTGTACAAAACTTGAGTTGAAGTTAAATATCAGACAATATAAACTCTTTATATTCAACACATATCTGCTATATGGTTTTGTGAATCTCACTGTTTATAGCAGCTCTTAATAAGAGATGTTTTCTTTCACTGGACAGGACACCGTAGTGATGATGATGAGGGAGCCAGCTGGTCCAGCCTGGATGTTTGTGAGCCGAGATCAAATACAAACAAGTTGCTCCACTGATGACGAAGGACATGTGATCCATGTGGATGGTTGAACAGAAGAGCTGCTTCATCACTTACCTTTGTCTGACTGATTAATGTTTTTAAATCTCCATTAGCTGTCGAGGAAGCTGTGACTTAAAGTCAGAAGCTGTAATGCTATAAACTGTTTAAATCTTGTGCCTCAAACGTTTTCTACAGTAATGTAACATCATCATCAAATTTGTTTTTAATAAACTGGCTAAAATAAAACTGAACTCTAAGCCTGTCTTAAATCAACATACACATTTTTTTGGGTGATAATAAGAAGACAAAGTCAGAATGTTTTGAACATTTTATTTTCTTACAAGTAGTAAGTAGTGTGACTGTAGTGTCAGGGTACAGTAGTCCTGAAGTCTGCAGGTAGATTTTTATGCATCTGCTCTTCAGGTATCGGGTCCTAATTGAGCCGAGTACTGTCAAAAAGTTGCAGTGATAATCCGCCTGACCGTGGACTGATGGACACCGTACCGGTCAGCAAGGTCCCGTTGCTTTCATCCAAGGTCAAGGTCATTTAAGAACAGGAAGAACTCAACGGGCTGCAGGATATGGGTTGACGGGGTGGTGTGGATAAATAATCAATAAATAACACTGAACAACTGGTAATAACTAATAATTCAATCTCAATGTCACTACTTGTGCAATAACCTGTCACACAACCTGTGTAATGTTGATTATGTGTAGTGTATATATATATACTGTATATATATAACTATGTGCATGTTAGCTTGTACTGTATTACTAGTTTGAAATACTTACAGTAGTTCATTCAAATTCATCCTGCTGCATCATTACTGTATATCCAACCATGTTTACTGTCTCTCTTCAGGACTTTGTGAATATTATAATTACTTTTTCACTTTGCATGCTTTTAGTATAGTTTGATTTTTAGCAAGTCAAATCTGCTCTTCTCATCCTGAGCACTTCATTGTACTGTTAACTCTGTGTTAACCTGTATATGACAAATAAACACAACTTGAACTTGATGGGGAGTTCCTCTCATCTCATTCTTGGTGAACACCGACCATGAATGGCAGAGCAGTCACATCAGGAGGTCAGATGATGCAAACCTGAAAAAACAAAAAAGTGTTCATATTTACCTACATAACGTAAAAAACCAAACAGAGAACTCTTTATGAGAGTTATGCTTTAAAATAAATAATTACATCTCAGGAAATAAAAGTTTAATTGAAGTGAAACAGTTCTGGTTTCATATTAAAGGAAACTGCAGAGAATATTTCAGAGGTGTAACAGCCCTGAAGTTACTAGGAGTTTACAAACATATTTACAGATTAGAAAACTGTTAAAATCTGAATATTATTTTCAAAGTATGTAGTTACAAACTTTTATTAAATCACTCATCATGACTCCAACATTAAATCTACAAGTGCAGGATGTGGAGTCGAGTCATATTCATGTTTCTTACTGAGCTGCAGCTGTGTTCTCCTCCTCGCTGTCCTCTCTGCTGCTTCTCTCCCAAAGCCCCGGTCATGGAAGGGACAATTATTCCACTCGAACAATGCAGGTACAGCTCCTTTTTTAACCACTGTTTGATGCTGGCTCTTGAATATTCTGAGGTTTAAAACGCCGGCTACAACCGAGTGTTAGCTTTAAGGCTAACTCGGTTAGCCACGAACTCTGGCATTAAAATATAAAAAACTAAGCGCTCTATTGTACCTGCTATTCACTGGACACAACGGCACACAACAAATCTCTCTTGTTGTACCAGTAGCTCGCAGATAATTTACCTTTTGTGTCTTTTACATGGTCTAGTTCTAGAAGCTACCGCTAAAAACAACTGCTGTCGACCAGAACCGGAAGTGTAGCGTAGAGCCCAGATTTTAACGGAAGTACGTCACCACTACCCGTGGCATATACCCTATTCAGAGTCTGCCCCTTCTCAGAGACGTCATGGTTCGCTTAGGGACCGTCAACAAATTTTCGACCGCATTCACTCTTCAGAAACAAAAAATAATATATTTTACACGCTTGACCCACCCACACAAAACTTACATCAGACTACTCTCCAAGACCAGTTCTGCGAGACACAGCTGTTTATTTCTCAATTTTTATGCATTTTGTAATTTTTAACAATTAATTCAGAAATCACTGTTTTTGCTTAATACCGTTCAGGTCTTTTGTGCCAGCCGCACAAAACTTACGTCAAACTACTCTCCAAGACCAGGCCTATGAGGCACAGCTTTTTATTTATCATTTTTATGCATTTTGTAATTTTTAACAATTAATTAATTCAGAAATCACTGTTTTTGCTCAATACCGTTCAGGTCTTTTGAGCCATCCACACAAAACTTACGTCAAACTACTCACCAAGACCAGGCCTATGAGGCACAGCTTTTTATTTATCATTTTTATGCATTTTGTAATTTTTAACAATTAATTAATTCAGAAATCACTGTTTTTGCTCAATAGAGCTGGGAATCGTGACGTCAGCGGACCGGGATCGCGCAAAGCATCTCGGTAGTTTCGGACACGGACTCGGACGTGACCGGGGTTTGCGTTAGTTGTAGTGTGTTATCCTACGTGAAATACGCTGAAATGGTGAATGCTTGTTGTGTTGTGAACAGTCACAATCGTTCTCACGATCGCAGGGGAGCCGTATTGCAAATGGAGTCTGTTTTTTCAGCTTTCCGGCATGGAAACAACACAGAGGTAGCTGAGCTAACAGTGACATGGGTGTCTCCTGTTAAACGAATAAACATCACTTTCAGCAGTATTTCCAGACACATGTTTGTGTGTTCGAAGCATTTCCACACAGGTAAGGTTTAATTAAATAATATTAAACTTATTGACTGCTCACATGTAACACAGGATCGTTCACAAACAGCTAGCTGGCTAGCTAGATCATCTAATCAAGTTCTTTTATCTCTTCTTAGGCAAGCCAGCGTATGAATTCCTAGATTGTGATCCTGACTGGGTACCCTCTTTACATCTCGGGCACACCGAAGTCAAAACAATGGACACTGCCCGATTTGCCCGTCGGACCAAGAGACACCAATCAACCACAGGGGTCAACACTGCACCTGCCACACCACCAGATCTGCGTAGCCAGACATCAGAGATGGATGAAACTGCTCCTCCAGGGGTAGCTGCTCAGAGTTTTTCTGAGGATGAAACAGCCCAGGGGTCAACACTGCACCTGCCACACCACCAGAGTCATTCATTCATTCATTCATTCAACCTTTATTTACACAGGCTAGCCTTGTTGAGCCATGGGGACTCCTTTACAAGAGGGACCTGTCTCACTCACACCCAGGGTCAATTTAGAGTTACCAATCAGCCTAACATGCATGTTTTTTGGACTGTGGGAGGAAACCGGAGCACCCGGAGAAAACCCACGCATGCACGGAGAGAACATGCAAACTCCACCCAGAAAGGATCCAGATCTGCGTAGCCAGCCCAGACATCAGAGATGGATGAAACTGCTCCTCCAGGTGTAGCTGCTTGACTGGAGCTATTGCTGCCTTTTAAAATTGTGAATATTTTAAACTTAGCATTATTTAATTCAACAAACAACTGTGCTATTTCAGTCGTGGTGCTGTGTGAATTTGTCCCCAAGCCTCCTCTGCAAACGGGCCAGCGTGCCTTAAAGACCGTGGAAAGTGAAATTAAATGTGTGTTTTTAGTTTGTCACATGGCATAAATATGTGTTATTAATCACCCATATAAGTCTGACTGATTAAAAACATTAAAATTAAGTCTAAAAAATCATGAAAAAACATGATTTTGCCTTGCCCTGGAACGCTGGGGGCGTGTCAGTGCGTGGGCGTGGTTTCAGCGCAGTACTGCTGCCTGCAGCTGAGGAGCTGTGTGTGGAGAGGTGCAGCAGAGATCCAGTAAACCTGCTCTGTTTTTATCCGAGTTCTGTCTGTAACAGCAGCTACTTTTTCCAAGAGTTACGCTGTTTTTGTAAATAGTTTTCTTGTGTGTTTTTAATCTGGAATGAATTAAAAAAAAAATAGTAATAAAAAAAAAAGAGTTGTACCATGCGGGATTTGAACCCGTGGGGTTTGGGACGGAAGGCAAGCGCTCTAACCATTGTCCTATCCAGGCATTACAGATACTCGGTATAATACCACGCAGTATAAAAACATGTTATGATTTGTACGGGTGCCCTGACCATTACGACATCCAGGGAAGATGCACGAACGAGGCATAATTGATTAGCTAGCTAACAATGAACAAAATATCTATGCTATTGCTATCTGATGCTATCTGCGATTCGCGAGTGAACGGCTCCACCGAGGCGAATTTATACGGCTGGAGCTGCAGGGGGTGGGGCTATACTAATGAGGACCGCGTGACGAAACGCGGTCACGTTTAAAACACGCCTAAAAAATCCTGAAACAGAAAAATGTTTATACACAGTTTGCTCTATAACTCCAAAATTAATTGAGCTACAATTTTGAGACTTTTTACTCATTTACAAGATTACCATTATGACATTTATAATGTTTATTGAAGAAAATGTTGAAATTCACTTTACACGGTCTTTAAGGTAACTTTTTAAGTTTCACCTTAGGGTCCATGTGGAGAGGGTTATTGGTTGTGTTCGCACCAAATACACCATACATACTAAGTGGTAACATACCTGTTAGCATGTTGCTCCCATGTGAAGATGAGGCCATCATTTTACTGGACAAAATTGTGGCTGTATGCTGTGCTTTGACCAATATGTGCCCCAGTGTTGTTTTGAAAATATGAATTATCTGTGTGAACATTAACTGATGAACTGAACATGAAAATGTATCTACTTTGCTATTGCACAAGTGTTACTTCGATGCTGCATGCTGTAAATAAATGATTGCAGATTAATTCAGTTTGTAGTCTCTAGTGAAATAATGTTGAACATGTCTAAGTTACAGTAACACAACAGGTCAACCGAGTTTAAGATGAGGGATTTCCATCTTTTTAGCTGTGGCCAGGATGGATTTTCCAGTCCAAACTTTTTTTCATGCTTTAACCCATGGGTATAATATGTAACATTTGCAGTGTTAACAACAATAAATACAGTTCAAATACAATAAACACAGAAAATGAAAACTTATTGCAGATATACCCTGATGCATGCTCAATAATCCAGGTAGAAAAATCTAAAAAAGCTAAGTTGGCTGGTCCTCTGGACATTCAACTTTTGAATGTCCAGAGGACCAGACGGCAGACACCTTAGCTTTTTTAGATTCTTGCAGATATATTTCACATTAACAATGTGCTAAAATTACATGTTAAAGGTGCAATTTTATCTGATATATGCACAACAAAGTGAGTTTGAGAAAATGTAAACATGCTTTGCAACTAATGAGAACTAGGACCACTGAAATATCAAACAAACATTTTGAGAATAACTTCTGAATCCCGAACCACTGAGCCAGAATAAAAAACAAATTAGCAATAGTACCTTTGCTTATTCATCATCATCAACTTTATTCAACAGACTTGTGGTCCACAAAATTAAACATAACACACACAACACATACAGAAAGAATAAATTTTAATGATTGCATAAAAAACCTGCATAAAGTCAGAAAGCGGTGCTTAGCTGCCACTTCCTCATTCTTCAACGTCTGGGGTCTGCATATAGTTTGTAATAGTCCTCCATCCCAGACAGACAAACAGCCTTGCTATGTTTGTGTAAAATTTCTAGTAAGAGTGACAGGTCTGAAAGTGTGCATGTATGCAGACATAGATTTTATCACTGGCACGAGTACGTATGCCCTCCTTGGTTTTATCTCCTTGTATGCATTTGTCAAGGGCGTTTCTCTTTGCCGCACCTGTGGAAAAGTCAATGTTGTAACACACCTCTGCTTGAACCTTGTTGATGTTACTAGGCATCATCCAATATGCTGGTGCATCTGTGACTGTTTTGGTCCCCCGTATCCGCACAGCAGCTTCAATCTTGAACAGCAGTGCACCAACATTGTGTACAAGACTCTGCAATGCCAGCCATGCATGTGCACAGTCTACTTGGCCCGTGGAACTTAGAATCACCCATGGTTGGAGAGGTGCTTCATTCAGGCGCTGAGAGTGCAGAACCTAGGGGGGGGAAATAGAAAATTTATGCTACAATAATCAACATAAAATTGTAAAATACATTACCTTCACATCACTACTTTTTCCATAGGTTGCAAATACAGTATATTCTAAAAACCTAATAAAACTTAATACGGTAATAGCCTATTCTAAAGTAGCAGAAAAGGTATAAATTAATATTACCCATCTGGAGATGGATGGATGAATGTGTGGATGGATGGATGGATGAATGAATGTGTGGATGGATGGATGAATGTGTGGATGGATGGATGAATGTGTGGATGGATGGATGAATGTATGGATGGATGGATGAATGTATGGATGGATGGATGAATGTGTGGATGGATGGATGAATGTGTGGATGGATGGATGAATGGATGGATGGATGGATGGATGGATGAATGTGTGGATGGATGGATGGACGGATGGGTGGGTTAGAACAATTTAAAAACCATGTGCACATCTGTTTTGTAAACAAACCTCCTCCTCAACCAAATCATTATAAATTTTGGAACAAGGGCAGATAAAATAATGTTCTTCATGACAGCTTATCTTCTTAAGGGGTCACTAGAAAAACTCGGGTGATTTACTTTGATCCGTTTTTCTAAAAATTGTCTCAAAACACATCGACAGAAATTAAAAACTCGTCACAGCTACCTCGTCACCTACCTACGTGAGAACAACAGTTTTTTGGTCGTTGACTTGAAAAATCTGCAGGTCCTGCACCCATCCATTTGTGAACTGAAGATGACTTTCCAGAGATTTATAATTCCTGAACTGCTCACATGTGTAGGCACTCAAGCAGCACACAAGGTAGCTTACTATGTGGGCTGCGGTAGCTCGTTGAAATCACCGGTCCACTGACTGTGCTCATATGGATCTAGCCCAACTGAATCAATTTTAACAAGATAGCGCTGCTTCGCTTCTTTGTTAAGTTTGTCGCAGTAACAAATCTTGATCTTCAGTTTCTTGCGGTCCATGTTTGTTCTTCGTGTGGTGTTTTACGCCATGTTTGTTTTGGTCAAGGAGGTCCGAAAACATGGCGGCGTCGCATTCCTCGTGACGTCAGTTCCCAAGCTCTATACCGTTCAGGTCTTTTGACCAATCCACACACAACTTACGTCAAACTACTCACCAAGACCAGGCCTATTAGGCACAGCTTTTTATTTATCATTTTTATGCATTTTGTAATTTTTAACAATTAATTAATTCAGAAATCACTGTTTTTGCTCAATACCGTTCAGGGCTTTTGTGCCAACCACACAAAACTTACATCAAACTACTCATCAAGACCAGGCCTATGAGGCAGTTTTTTATTTATCATTTTTATGCATTTTGTAATTTTTAACAATTAATTAATTCAGAAATCACTGTTTTTGCTCAATACCGTTCAGGGCTTTTGTGCCAACCACACAAAACTTACGTCAAACTACTCACCAAGACCAGGCCTGTGAGGCACAGCTTTTTATTTATCATTTTTATGCATTTTTTGATTTTTATTAATTAATTAATTCAGAAATCACTGTTTTTGCTCAATACCGTTCAGGGCTTTTGTGCCAACCACACAAAACTTACGTCAAACTACTCACCAAGACCAGGCCTATGAGGCACAGCTTTTTATTTATCATTTTTATGCATTTTGTAATTTTTAACAATTAATTAATTCAGAAATCACTGTTTTTGCTCAATAACGTTCAGGGCTTTTGTGCCAACCACACAAAACTTACGTCAAACTACTCACCAAGACCAGGCCTGTGAGGCACAGCTTTTTATTTATAATTTTTATGCATTTTTTGATTTTTATTAATTAATTAATTCAGAAATCATTGTTTTTGCTCAATACCGTTCAGGGCTTTTGTGCCAACCACACAAAACTTACCGTATTCTCCGGCGTATAAGTCGCACCTTTTTACACCTTTTTGCCTACATTTCTAAGCCCTGCGACTTATAGGCCGGTGCGACTTATACGTCGATTTTTCCAACATTTTGGTCATAATGTGACTTTGGTCAAAAGCTCCAAAAATGGTGCAGTACCAGTTTCGGCCGCTATGGGCGCTAAGAAACCCTTTATAGTACCTACACTGTTGACATCTGCCTGGTCCAAAAATGGTGCAGTGACACAGAAGATGAAGACTTCAAAGGTTTTGAATAAATAAATAAAAGCCATAAAATAAATACAGTATCTGTTTCTGTCATCATTTTAAACTGAGACACGTTTTTTACTGTAATGTCAGCTAATAAAAATATATTTTTATGTGTTTATCTTTAAAGATAAATGATGAAAGACACAAAATATAAAAAAATAATGTTCATTTATTAAAGAAAAGTTCAACAAAGTCCTTCCAAACAATTTGGCAGCCAGTCCAAAATAATGTTCATTTATTAATTAAGACACAGAAGATGAAGACTTCAAAGGTTTTGAATAAATAAATAAAAGCCATAAAATAAATACAGTATCTGTTTCTGTCATCATTTTAAACTGAGACACGTTTTTTACTGTGATGTCAGCTAATAAAAATATATTTCTATGTGTTTATCTTTAAAGATAAATGATGAAAGACACAAAATATAAAAAAATAATGTTCATTTATTAATGAAAAGTTCAACAAAGTCCTTCCAAACAATTTGGCAGCCAGTCCATTTTGGGCAAAACACCAGCTCACGTGAGGTGCGACCTATAGGCCGGTGCGACTTATAGGCCGGTGCGACCTATACGTTGATTTTTCCATTTAATTGGGCATATTTGGTTGGTGCGACTTATACTCCGGTGCGACTTATAGGCCGACGAATACGTGAAACTACTCACCAAGACCAGGCCTATGAGGCACAGCTTTTTATTTACCATTTTTATGCATTTTGCGATTTTTAACAATTACTTAATTCAGAAATCATTGTTTTTGCTCAATACCGTTCAGGGCTTTTGTGCCAACCGCACAAAACTTACGTCAAACTACTCACCAAGACCAGGCCTATGAGGCACAGCTTTTTATTGATCATTTTTATGCATTTTGCGATTTTTAACAATTACTTAATTCAGAAATCATTGTTTTTGCTCAATACCGTTCAGGGCTTTTGTGCCAACCGCACAAAACTTACGTCAAACTACTCACCAAGACCAGGCCTATGAGGCACAGCTTTTTATTGATCATTTTTATGCATTTTGTGATTTTTAACAATTAATTAATTCAGAAATCACTGTTTTTGCTCAATACCGTTCAGGGCTTTTGTGCCAACCACACAAAGCTTATTTCAAACTACTCACCAAGACCAGGCCTATGAGGCACAGCTTTTTATTTATAATTTTTATGCATTTTGTGATTTTTAACAATTAATTAATTCAGAAATCACTGTTTTTGCTCAATACCGTTCAGGGCTTTTGTGCCAGCCGCACAAAACTTACGTCAAACTACTCACCAAGACCAGGCCTATGAGGCACAGCTTTTTATTTATCATTTTAATGCATTTTGTAATTTTTAACAATTAGTTAATTCAGAAATCACTGTTTTTGCTCAATACCGTTCAGGGCTTTTGTGCCAACCACACAAAACTTACGTCAAACTACTCACCAAGACCAGGCCTGTGAGGCACAGCTTTTTATTTATCATTTTTATGCATTTTTTGATTTTTATTAATTACTTAATTCAGAAATCATTGTTTTTGCTCAATACCGTTCAGGGCTTTTGTGCCAACCGCACAAAACTTACGTCAAACTACTCACCAAGACCAGGCCTATGAGGCACAGCTTTTTATTGATCATTTTTATGCATTTTGTGATTTTTAACAATTAATTAATTCAGAAATCACTGTTTTTGCTCAATACCGTTCAGGGCTTTTGTGCCAACCACACAAAGCTTATTTTAAACTACTCACCAAGACCAGGCCTATGAGGCACAGCTTTTTATTTATAATTTTTATGCATTTTGTGATTTTTAACAATTAATTAATTCAGAAATCACTGTTTTTGCTCAATACCGTTCAGGGCTTTTGTGCCAGCCGCACAAAACTTACGTCAAACTACTCACCAAGACCAGGCCTATGAGGCACAGCTTTTTATTTATCATTTTAATGCATTTTGTAATTTTTAACAATTAGTTAATTCAGAAATCACTGTTTTTGCTCAATACGTTCAGGTCTTTTGAGCCATCCACACAAAACTTACGTCAAACTACTCACCAAGACCAGGCCTATGAGGCACAGCTTTTTATTTATAATTTTTATGCATTTTGTGATTTTTAACAATTAATTAATTCAGAAATCACTGTTTTTGCTCAATACCATTCAGGGCTTTTGTGTGCCAACCACACAAAACTTACGTCAAACTACACACCAAGACCAGGCCGATGAGGCACAGCTTTTTATTTATCATTTTTATGCATTTTGTAATTTTTAACAATTAATTAATTCAGAAATCACTGTTTTTGCTCAATACCGTTCAGGGCTTTTGTGCCAACCACACAAAACTTACGTCAAACTACTCACCAAGACCAGGCCTGTGAGGCACAGCTTTTTATTTATCATTTTTATGCATTTTTTGATTTTTATTAATTACTTAATTCAGAAATCATTGTTTTTGCTCAATACCGTTCAGGGCTTTTGTGCCAACCGCACAAAACTTACGTCAAACTACTCACCAAGACCAGGCCTATGAGGCACAGCTTTTTATTGATCATTTTTATGCATTTTGTGATTTTTAACAATTAATTAATTCAGAAATCACTGTTTTTGCTCAATACCGTTCAGGGCTTTTGTGCCAACCACACAAAGCTTATTTTAAACTACTCACCAAGACCAGGCCTGAGGCACAGCTTTTTATTTATAATTTTTATGCATTTTGTGATTTTTAACAATTAATTAATTCAGAAATCACTGTTTTTGCTCAATACCGTTCAGGGCTTTTGTGCCAGCCGCACAAAACTTACGTCAAACTACTCACCAAGACCAGGCCTATGAGGCACAGCTTTTTATTTATCATTTTAATGCATTTTGTAATTTTTAACAATTAGTTAATTCAGAAATCACTGTTTTTGCTCAATACGTTCAGGTCTTTTGAGCCATCCACACAAAACTTACGTCAAACTACTCACCAAGACCAGGCCTATGAGGCACAGCTTTTTATTTATAATTTTTATGCATTTTGTGATTTTTAACAATTAATTAATTCAGAAATCACTGTTTTTGCTCAATACCATTCAGGGCTTTTGTGTGCCAACCACACAAAACTTACGTCAAACTACACACCAAGACCAGGCCGATGAGGCACAGCTTTTTATTTATAATTTTTATGCATTTTGTGATTTTTAACAATTAATTAATTCAGAAATCACTGTTTTTGCTCAATATCGTTCAGGTCTTTTGAGCCATCCACACAAAGCTTACGTCAAACTACTCACCAAGACCAGGCCTATGAGGGCACAGCTTTTTATTTATCATTTTTATGCATTTTGTGATTTTTAACAATTAATTAATTCAGAAATCACTGTTTTTGCTCAATACCGTTCAGGGCTTTTGTGCCAACCACACAAAGCTTATTTCAAACTACTCACCAAGACCAGGCCTATGAGACACAGCTTTTTATTTATAATTTTTATGCATTTTGTGATTTTTAACAATTAATTAATTCAGAAATCACTGTTTTTGCTCAATACCGTTCAGGGCTTTTGTGCCAGCCGCACAAAACTTACGTCAAACTACTCACCAAGACCAGGCCTATGAGGCACAGCTTTTTATTTATCATTTTAATGCATTTTGTAATTTTTAACAATTAGTTAATTCAGAAATCACTGTTTTTGCTCAATACCGTTCAGGTCTTTTGAGCCATCCACACAAAACTTACGCCAAACTACTCACCAAGACCAGGCCTATGAGGCACAGCTTTTTATTTATAATTTTTATGCATTTTGTGATTTTTAACAATTAATTAATTCAGAAATCACTGTTTTTGCTCAATACCGTTCAGGGCTTTTGTGCCAACCACACAAAACTTACATCAAACTACTCATCAAGACCAGGCCTTTTTTATTTATCATTTTTATGCATTTTGTAATTTTTAACAATTAATTAATTCAGAAATCACTGTTTTTGCTCAATACCGTTCAGGGCTTTTGTGCCAACCACACAAAACTTACGTCAAACTACTCACCAAGACCAGGCCTGTGAGGCACAGCTTTTTATTTATAATTTTTATGCATTTTTTGATTTTTATTAATTAATTAATTCAGAAATCATTGTTTTTGCTCAATACCGTTCAGGGCTTTTGTGCCAACCACACAAAACTTACGTCAAACTACTCACCAAGACCAGGCCTATGAGGCACAGCTTTTTATTTACCATTTTTATGCATTTTGCGATTTTTAACAATTACTTAATTCAGAAATCATTGTTTTTGCTCAATACCGTTCAGGGCTTTTGTGCCAACCGCACAAAACTTACGTCAAACTACTCACCAAGACCAGGCCTATGAGGCACAGCTTTTTATTGATCATTTTTATGCATTTTGTGATTTTTAACAATTAATTAATTCAGAAATCACTGTTTTTGCTCAATACCGTTCAGGGCTTTTGTGCCAACCACACAAAGCTTATTTTAAACTACTCACCAAGACCAGGCCTATGAGGCACATCTTTTTATTTATAATTTTTATGCATTTTGTGATTTTTAACAATTAATAAATTCAGAAATCACTGTTTTTGCTCAATACCGTTCAGGGCTTTTGTGCCAACCACACAAAACTTACGTCAAACTACTCACCAAGACCAGGCCTGTGAGGCACAGCTTTTTATTTATCATTTTTATGCATTTTTTGATTTTTATTAATTAATTAATTCAGAAATCACTGTTTTTGCTCAATACCGTTCAGGGCTTTTGTGCCAACCACACAAAACTTACGTCAAACTACTCACCAAGACCAGGCCTATGAGGCACAGCTTTTTATTTATCATTTTTATGCATTTTGTAATTTTTAACAATTAATTAATTCAGAAATCACTGTTTTTGCTCAATAACGTTCAGGGCTTTTGTGCCAACCACACAAAACTTACGTCAAACTACTCACCAAGACCAGGCCTGTGAGGCACAGCTTTTTATTTATAATTTTTATGCATTTTTTGATTTTTATTAATTAATTAATTCAGAAATCATTGTTTTTGCTCAATACCGTTCAGGGCTTTTGTGCCAACCACACAAAACTTACGTGAAACTACTCACCAAGACCAGGCCTATGGCACAGCTTTTTATTTACCATTTTTATGCATTTTGCGATTTTTAACAATTACTTAATTCAGAAATCATTGTTTTTGCTCAATACCGTTCAGGGCTTTTGTGCCAACCGCACAAAACTTACGTCAAACTACTCACCAAGACCAGGCCTATGAGGCACAGCTTTTTATTGATCATTTTTATGCATTTTGTGATTTTTAACAATTAATTAATTCAGAAATCACTGTTTTTGCTCAATACCGTTCAGGGCTTTTGTGCCAACCACACAAAGCTTATTTCAAACTACTCACCAAGACCAGGCCTATGAGGCACAGCCTTTTTATTTATAAAGTTAATGCATTTTGTGATTTTTAACAATTAATTAATTCAGAAATCACTGTTTTTGCTCAATACCGTTCAGGGCTTTTGTGCCAGCCGCACAAAACTTACGTCAAACTACTCACCAAGACCAGGCCTATGAGGCACTGCTTTTTATTTATCATTTTAATGCATTTTGTAATTTTTAACAATTAGTTAATTCAGAAATCACTGTTTTTGCTCAATACCGTTCAGGGCTTTTGTGCCAACCACACAAAACTTACATCAAACTACTCATCAAGAACAGGCCTTTTTTATTTATCATTTTTATGCATTTTGTAATTTTTAACAATTAATTAATTCAGAAATCACTGTTTTTGCTCAATACCGTTCAGGGCTTTTGTGCCAACCACACAAAACTTACGTCAAACTACTCACCAAGACCAGGCCTGTGAGGCACAGCTTTTTATTTATAATTTTTATGCATTTTTTGATTTTTATTAATTACTTAATTCAGAAATCATTGTTTTTGCTCAATACCGTTCAGGGCTTTTGTGCCAACCGCACAAAACTTACGTCAAACTACTCACCAAGACCAGGCCTATGAGGCACAGCTTTTTATTGATCATTTTTATGCATTTTGTGATTTTTAACAATTAATTAATTCAGAAATCACTGTTTTTGCTCAATACCGTTCAGGGCTTTTGTGCCAACCACACAAAGCTTATTTTAAACTACTCACCAAGACCAGGCCTATGAGGCACAGCTTTTTATTTATAATTTTTATGCATTTTGTGATTTTTAACAATTAATTAATTCAGAAATCACTGTTTTTGCTCAATACCGTTCAGGGCTTTTGTGCCAGCCGCACAAAACTTACGTCAAACTACTCACCAAGACCAGGCCTATGAGGCACAGCTTTTTATTTATCATTTTAATGCATTTTGTAATTTTTAACAATTAGTTAATTCAGAAATCACTGTTTTTGCTCAATACGTTCAGGTCTTTTGAGCCATCCACACAAAACTTACGTCAAACTACTCACCAAGACCAGGCCTATGAGGCACAGCTTTTTATTTATAATTTTTATGCATTTTGTGATTTTTAACAATTAATTAATTCAGAAATCACTGTTTTTGCTCAATACCATTCAGGGCTTTTGTGTGCCAACCACACAAAACTTACGTCAAACTACACACCAAGACCAGGCCGATGAGGCACAGCTTTTTATTTATAATTTTTATGCATTTTGTGATTTTTAACAATTAATTAATTCAGAAATCACTGTTTTTGCTCAATATCGTTCAGGTCTTTTGAGCCATCCACACAAAGCTTACGTCAAACTACTCACCAAGACCAGGCCTATGAGGGCACAGCTTTTTATTTATCATTTTTATGCATTTTGTGATTTTTAACAATTAATTAATTCAGAAATCACTGTTTTTGCTCAATACCGTTCAGGGCTTTTGTGCCAACCACACAAAGCTTATTTCAAACTACTCACCAAGACCAGGCCTATGAGACACAGCTTTTTATTTATAATTTTTATGCATTTTGTGATTTTTAACAATTAATTAATTCAGAAATCACTGTTTTTGCTCAATACCGTTCAGGGCTTTTGTGCCAGCCGCACAAAACTTACGTCAAACTACTCACCAAGACCAGGCCTATGAGGCACAGCTTTTTATTTATCATTTTAATGCATTTTGTAATTTTTAACAATTAGTTAATTCAGAAATCACTGTTTTTGCTCAATACCGTTCAGGTCTTTTGAGCCATCCACACAAAACTTACGCCAAACTACTCACCAAGACCAGGCCTATGAGGCACAGCTTTTTATTTATAATTTTTATGCATTTTGTGATTTTTAACAATTAATTAATTCAGAAATCACTGTTTTTGCTCAATACCGTTCAGGGCTTTTGTGCCAACCACACAAAACTTACATCAAACTACTCATCAAGACCAGGCCTTTTTTATTTATCATTTTTATGCATTTTGTAATTTTTAACAATTAATTAATTCAGAAATCACTGTTTTTGCTCAATACCGTTCAGGGCTTTTGTGCCAACCACACAAAACTTACGTCAAACTACTCACCAAGACCAGGCCTGTGAGGCACAGCTTTTTATTTATAATTTTTATGCATTTTTTGATTTTTATTAATTAATTAATTCAGAAATCATTGTTTTTGCTCAATACCGTTCAGGGCTTTTGTGCCAACCACACAAAACTTACGTCAAACTACTCACCAAGACCAGGCCTATGAGGCACAGCTTTTTATTTACCATTTTTATGCATTTTGCGATTTTTAACAATTACTTAATTCAGAAATCATTGTTTTTGCTCAATACCGTTCAGGGCTTTTGTGCCAACCGCACAAAACTTACGTCAAACTACTCACCAAGACCAGGCCTATGAGGCACAGCTTTTTATTGATCATTTTTATGCATTTTGTGATTTTTAACAATTAATTAATTCAGAAATCACTGTTTTTGCTCAATACCGTTCAGGGCTTTTGTGCCAACCACACAAAGCTTATTTTAAACTACTCACCAAGACCAGGCCTATGAGGCACAGCTTTTTATTTATAATTTTTATGCATTTTGTGATTTTTAACAATTAATTAATTCAGAAATCACTGTTTTTGCTCAATACCGTTCAGGGCTTTTGTGCCAGCCGCACAAAACTTACGTCAAACTACTCACCAAGACCAGGCCTATGAGGCACAGCTTTTTATTTATCATTTTAATGCATTTTGTAATTTTTAACAATTAGTTAATTCAGAAATCACTGTTTTTGCTCAATACGTTCAGGTCTTTTGAGCCATCCACACAAAACTTACGTCAAACTACTCACCAAGACCAGGCCTATGAGGCACAGCTTTTTATTTATAATTTTTATGCATTTTGTGATTTTTAACAATTAATTAATTCAGAAATCACTGTTTTTGCTCAATACCGTTCAGGGCTTTTGTGTGCCAACCACACAAAACTTACGTCAAACTACACACCAAGACCAGGCCGATGAGGCACAGCTTTTTATTTATAATTTTTATGCATTTTGTGATTTTTAACAATTAATTCAGAAATCACTGTTTTTGCTCAATATCGTTCAGGTCTTTTGAGCCATCCACACAAAGCTTACGTCAAACTACTCACCAAGACCAGGCCTATGAGGCACATCTTTTTATTTATCATTTTTATGCACTTTGTAATTTTTAACAATTAATTCAGAAATCACTGTTTTTGCTGCTAAACAGGAGATTAAGGAACTTAAAGGGACAACGGATTAAAGGGCAGACGGAGACGTAAGATTAATAAATAAATACAATGGCAACTATTTGCATGGCAGTCTCCAAATGTTGATTAGGCAGGCTTTTGTGTGATGGGGCGTTTTTTAAACAGGTTTTTGAGCTGGAAAACCTCGACTCTATCTGGCAACACTGACAGTCCATTTCATTTGACTCAAGATGATCCTTGGATAAGAAGCTAAAGACATACTTCTGTTGTGTGACTAACTTTTTTTCATTTAACAAAGTACTAGCTGTCCAACTAACAATCTTTTTTGTGGAATGAGGACTCAAGGAGAATTTCCCCCCCCCACTAAGGTAGAGAACACAGTACATGGAAAAGCTGTCCCTGACACAGAGATAGATGATCAGTTTAAACGTCTTTTCAGTACAAATCTCTGGCCTACGCTCTGCAAATGTGTACGCTCCATGGCTAATTTCAGTGAGTACCATGGAAGAGGTTAAACAATACGCTGTGAAGGTTTTTGATGTGTTCACTCAACACAAAACACCATCAGAGGTTTGTCCAGGTCAAAAGGTCACATCCCACTCGCATAAAATAGAAGAGGTTCCATCTCCTACAGAGTGCGAGAGTAAACAGGATTTTCATAATGACAAACAACAGAATGTTACTACCAGCTGGAACAGTGACTCAGATCGGTTCGAGGGGAGTTCTGCTCCTCGTGCACCTCAGATTGACGAATCTGAGATGTGCAATGAACCACAAAAGGTAGGTGTTCGCTCTCTAGGTGAACCAAGATGGTTCAGATCGAACCAAAAGGGTTTTGACCTAGGTCTCACAATGGCTGAACTTCGAGGGAAGTTGATGTATGGGCGCCGTGACCCATTGAACAATGGTCGGTCCCTACAGGAACCCCCGAGACGCGGCCCTCCTGCCCTTGCACCTCGAACCGAACAGTTCGAGACATGCAAAGAGTCACACAAGCTCCAGATTAAGGGAACGACGCCTCTGCGCTCGGAAGAGACCGAGGAAGTAAGTAGTTTGTTAAATGATTTGAATGTTACAGCAGATGACCAGACTGACCGACAGGGAACATCGAGTGGTATTATCGTTGATAATAACACAAACAACATCGTCCAACCTGGTGAAGCGTTGTGCAGCACTGTCTTTTACGAAAACTCAGTGCACGTAGTAGACAACAACAACGTCAACATTGACAAAGATGCTGACAGCAAACCAATTGCTGATAATCAGCATCCTGAAGGTCATGATGTTGACAGCCAACATGATGCTGACAGCAACAAAGATTGCACAGACAGAGTCACACGTGAACAGAAACGTGTGAAAAAAACTACCGGTAGACGGTTTCTGTGTAACCTTATCAAAAGGGGGGTGGCTAAGAAAGCTTACCTGCCACTCACACTGGAAAGGGTCCTCGCGCGAGAAGCACTCCTGGATTGCGGTTCAGACGTGTCTGTCATGTCAGCCGAACTGTTTGAGGAGCTAAGGACCGCCGCTAACGGTGTCAACAGGCAAATACCCTTTGTGAAATACACTTTTAGTGAGCTACAGGGCCTCGCAAAGACGAGAACAACCCTAACAGCTATGGTTCACATGCAGATTGGCAAGATGTCACTATACCACCCGGTATTTGTGTCTGAACTTGACTCACTCCAGACTCCATTTTTGGTTGGCCAAGATTTTATAAACTGTTTCGACGCAATTATAAATTATGGTAATCAGACAATGTCGGCCACAGTGAGCAATCCACTGCCAATCGAGGTGCCTCCACAAGGTCAGGACACTGACTGTCTAACGGCAGGTACCGCAGCAGGCACACGGGAATCCCCAACCGGGACCACAAGCCCGGTAAGTGAACCTTCAAATACAGGTGAGACAGAAGAGACTCAACAATTGGACCAGACTCTGGCCCATCACGAGAACCTCCTCTGCAAGCTGACACCTTCAGCACTCATTGAGCACTACCTACCACAGGTAGAAAAAGGTGTGGAGGTCCAAGGATCCCACACCAATGACGCTGTACTGTCCCGTGGGACAGGTAATTCGGCAGACAGCCATGCTTTCAGTGAAGCCTTGGTTTGAGGACATCTGAGTCCAGAAAATGACAGTCTACCAAACGCTGACAGTCACTTGGACATCATTGTTGAAGATTTTGAGGACCCCTCCTCAAACAAAAGGGGGGCAAACTCACACTATCTACCACAGGTAGAAGACGGTGTGAAGGTCCAAGGATCCCGCACCAAAGACGCTGTACTGTCCTCTGGGACAGGTAATTCGGCTATCAGCCAAGCTTTCTATGAAACCTTGGTTCAAGAGCATTTGAGTCTAGACCTATTCAGAGATGACATAGTTCTTACAGACTCAAAGAGCACCTCTTCAGTCATGAAGTGGGAAGACACACATCA
>JBBPBX010052473.1:7299-24194 GCA_038048925.1 Garcialebias charrua
CTTCTTCAGTGCGGCAACTTGTTCCGCCGCAGATGAGAGCAGTGTGCGGACGTGAGCGTGCACCTGACGCACGTCAGCTGGTGACATCATTTTGAGTTTGTTAAAGTTGGGCCACAGAAATAATGCGACTCTGTGCAAGTCGTGGATAATAATTTTGCGCTCCAGCACTTCTGCATGTCTGCGGCGCAGAAACGCCTGCTGCGGAGAGTCTGTGTGTGAGGACTGGCAGTGTTGCTTCAGTTTCTCATTCCAGAGACAAACCAGGTTGATGGTGGGATATTTGTCACCCTCCAGTTCTCTCTGTGCACGGTAAAATGGTTCGAGAAATGTCACTAAAAAGTCCAGCATGTCGGGGGAGATGCTGTCCAGGCGCGCCTGCTCTCCGCGAGCCTCCATCTTCTCACACAGCTCATTGTAAATATCTAGCACAGATTTAAGTGTGAGGTACACAGTGCTGAATCTGGTCTCACCCATCTGCAGTACAGTTTTTGAGAGCTGCGCAGCTAGACCAGATTGTTTTATATATCTCACAAGAGCTTTGGCTGCCGCGATGGTCTCAGCTATTTCTGGAGCGTTTCCAGCCAGTGCGTCAGGGTCCAGCCCGTGGCGCAGGACGGTGTTTATTAGATGATCAAAACAGTTAATCCTCCTGTCTGACTCCAAGGCTTTAATAATATTGCTTCCTTGATCTGTCACCCAAACTATTTTATTTAGGGAGGAGGGGTCCAGGCCAAATTTGTTAATAAGCAGGCGCAATATTTCCTTTCTGATATTTTTGCCTGTTTTAGCTTCTTCTGCTGGAAACACGGCTGTCGTCAGAGTTTTTCCAACTAGTTTAAAGTCACTTCCGATGAAGTGGCAGGTGATTGCCATGTAACTTGTTTTTTTGTAATCATCAGTCCACATATCTGTGCTCATTGCAATGTCACCAGTCGCAAGAGCCTTTTTCAGTGTTTGGATTAAGGCTTCTCTTTTTTCTTCGGCCATTTCTGCGCACATCTTTGAAACTGTGTTGCGGTGTGGCAGAACGGATTCTGCAGAGACACGACCATAAGTGGCACCAACATTTATTAACTCTTGAGCCAGTCCTCGAAAACCTTCTCCACTCACCACGTTAAAAGGCCTGATGTCTTTGCAGCAAAACGTGACGCACTTTTCCGTGATGGATTGCTTGAATCGCTGCGGGACTTTCTGCACGTTCACAAATGAAGTCATTGAGCTTTGACTATCACTTTTTTTCGGAGGAGGCTGACACACTTTGCTATGTCGACTCAGTGAGGAGGTCCCAGTTTTTTTGCTGTCATAGCTGAGCACAACGCCACATTTGTTGCACCTCACAAAACCAACGCAGGCCATTTTGTCGTCAACTACAAGTTTAAAATAGTTCCAGACCTCAGACTTTCCACTCTGGTGGCTTTGAAGACTGAGTTCTCCCGTTTTCAGCTTTTGTTGAACTCTTTCAGGCTCCATTATGCCGCTTGTTGTTGTTTTAATGTGTAGGTCAAGTGCAGAAATGCAGATCCTCCTCAGTAGGCCGCCGCAGACGCAGAGAGGAGAAAAGAAGGGTGGGCGGGGCTGAGTTTAGTGGCTGCGCGCGCCGCGCGCCAATCTATTCTAAATTCACTCTATTAATTATTTTCCTCATCAGTAAACTTACTGCCTTATATTCTTTACAAGCAGATTAAAACAATTTTATATTGTGTGCATTTTTATTTAGTTTTGTTTGTGCTGTATGATTAAAAAAACCCACATCAAAGCCCGAGCCCGACCCGGCCCGCCAATCAAACGCAAAAAATATGGCCCTACCCTACCCGAAGTCGGGTAGGGCTCGGGTAGGGTCGGGCTCGGGCGAAGAAACGACACCTCTAATATGAACACGTACAGGTAGTCCCCGAATTACGAGCGCTCTGATCTACGAGGTTCCAGACTTACGAGCTGGCGAATTTTTGGAAAAAACGCAAAAAATACTGAGTTTTCATGTGTTTTTTCACCACAGTTAGTTAGCTAAACATATGGACACACGTTTCCGATCATTTTTATGCACTCATAAGCAGTTTTTTGATGAAAAACGAGTGTTTGTAGTCGCGCTAGCGAAACCGTTCCAATTTACGAGCGAAATTTCGGACTTACGAGAGACATGGCAACCGTTCCAAATTACGAGATTTCCGGTTTACGAGCGCCTCGTTGTAACGGATCTCGCTCGTAAATCGGGGAATACCTGTACAGTAATAAGCACCGTAATAAGCATGCAACGCACGGCAAGCGTCTGTTAGTTAATGACATTTTATTTTTTATTTTAGGTCAGTTCCACAGTCAGCACCATAAAGGCTGACCGCGAGCGCATTTTAGCTAGCGTGAGAGGAGCTGCCCCAATGAGGTCCACGGTGATAACGAAGCAACGCACGGGTGTTATCACAGAGATTGAGCATCTGATGGGTAAGAAATTTTATTTTTTTATTTACAGTACGTACAGTATTGCGTCTTTTAGATAGGAAATTATTTAAGAAATACCTGGACAGTATTTTTAATATGCACTGTACAGTTTCATTAATTTTTTTTTTACCTGAGATGTTTGTTTACAGGTGTGCTTTGTTTACCTGAGATGTTTGTTTACAGGTGTGCTTTGTTTACCTGAGATGTTTGTTTACAGGTGTGCTTTGTTTACCTGAGATGTTTGTTTACAGGTGTGCTTTGTTTACCTGAGATGTTTGTTTACAGGTGTGCTTTGTTTACCTGAGATGTTTGTTTACAGGTGTGCTTTGTTTACCTGAGATGTTTGTTTACAGGTGTGCTTTGTTTACCTGAGATGTTTGTTTACAGGTGTGCTTTGTTTACCTGAGATGTTTGTTTACAGGTGTGCTTTGTTTACCTGAGATGTTTGTTTACAGGTGTGCTTTGTTTACCTGAGATGTTTGTTTACAGGTGTGCTTTGTTTACCTGAGATGTTTGTTTACAGGTGTGCTTTGTTTACCTGAGATGTTTAACACACGGTCACAAGACTTTTATTAAAAATAATTTTTATGTTTCTGTAATGTTCAGTACAGTTCATGTTTTAACACACCTGTCTTTTCATGAACAACTTCTAGTCCTTTGGATAGAGGACTGCAACCAGAGGCATATCCCGTTGAATTTGATGGTGATGCAGGAGAAAGCCCTCAAAATTTACGAGGATATCAAAGCAGAGATGGGGGAGGGCGTGGAGGTGCCCGACTTCCATGCGTCACGGGGGTGGTTTAATCGGTTCCGACAAAGGGCTAATTTGCACAGCATAAAAATCCAAGGTAAGTGAAACATTTCATCTGTGCTTTAATGTTTAACACAGTGTAACATGTGGTTAATCTTGTCCTGTGTGTGTTTTTTTCACTCCCAGAGAAACTAGCAGCCATTATAAGGGAGGGGGGATACACACCGCAGCAGGTGTTCAATGTTGATGAGACTGGTCTATTTTGGAAGAGGTTGTCCGACCGCACCTACATCAGCAGGGAGGAAAGAACAGCACCGGGCCACAAAGTGGGGAAAGACAGGATCCCGTTGCTGTTCGGAGTGAATGCTGCTGGTGACTGCAAGTTAAAGCCGCTGTTGGTAAATCATTATGAGAACCCCAGGGCCTTACTGCATATTGATAAGAAAGAGCTGCCGGTGTATTGGGCATCCAACCGTAAGGCCTGGGTTACCCAAGAGGTGTTCTCAAAATGGTTTACCCAACATTTCATCAAGGATGTACAGCGCTACTGCAGACAACATCACATTCGCTTTAACATCCTGTTGTTGTTGGACAATGCACCGGGTCACCCCGCAAATCTGACTGACCTCAACCAAAACGTGAGGGTGGTGTACCTGCCACCCAATACCACCTCTCTCATCCAGCCAATGGACCAGGGGGTGATATCGACCTTCAAGGCGTACTACCTTCAGAGGGTCATCCGCAATGCGTTGGAGGAAACAGACAACTCTCCAGAAGTCACGTTGAAGGACTTCTGGAAGAAGTATAACCTGCGCCATGCTCTGCGTCACATTGATGAGTCCTGGCATCAGGTGAGGGAGAGCACACTTAACGGAGTGTGGAAAAAACTCTGTCCACAGTTTTTTGATCCCTCACTTGAGGCCGAGGACTCAATCAGCAGTGTGATCGAGAGTGTGGTGGAGATGAGTAGGAGGATGCACTTGGAGATTGAGGCCGAAGATGTTCAGGAGTTGCTGGCTGCAGAAGGCGAGGAGCTGGCCACTGCGGACCTGTAGCAACTGGAAAGAAACCTGATGGAGGAGGAGCATGAAGAAAGGCCAACCCCTCCAGCCAAGGTCTTCACCAGGCAGGCCTTGGCCAAGATCTTTAGGGAGCAGCAGCACGTCTTGGACCAGTTGGAGGCAATGGACGCGGATGGGGAGAGGTTCGCCAGGGCCTCCAGAGCTGTCCTTGACGGTCTGGCTTGTTACCGGCAGATCCTAGAGGAAAAAAAACAGGAGGCCGCACAGAGCACCATGCTGCAGTTTGTTACAAGGGGCACTGCAGCCACGGGCACTGCAGCCACGGGCACTGCAGCCACGGGCACTGCAGCCACGGGCACTGCAGCCACGGGCACTGCAGCCACGGGCACTGCAGCCACGGGCACTGCAGCCATGGGCACTGCAGCCACGGGCACTGCAGCGACTCTAGGATCTGCTGGAGCAGCAGAAGCAGCAGAGGAAATGCCATCCACCTCTGCTGTTGCAAGCCAGCCATCCACCTCTGCTGCTGCAAGCCAGCCGTCAATGGACATCTCCATCTCCATCTCCAGCTCACCCTCTCCCCAGTGAACATCCCTACGTCCCTCTCCTGCACCTGTCCCCAAAGGTAAAGAAATGTTGCATTTACATTTTGATTTTCTGTTTTCGTTTATGTTACTGCACTGTACTGTACAGTACAGTACAGTTCATTCATCTGTTAACCCACCTGTCTCTGTTCATGTCCACAGACGTCTGCTGCTCCTGCTCCTCCTCCTCCTCCTCTCCACTCCAGTCAGTCAGTCAGCCAGCCTCTGCACCCCTCCACAAAGGTAATGAAAACTTGCTTTTACTTTTTGATTTTGTGTTTTGTTTTTATGTTACTTCATCTGTTAACCCACCTGTCTGTGTTCATGTCCACAGACGTCTCCTCCTCTCCAGCCAGCCTCTGCAACACCTACGTTCACTGACCTCCTGCTCATCTCCCCACTAACCTGCACAGCTTCATCATCCAGGTACCGTACAGTAATGAAATGTAAATTTAATTTAGCTTTTCTGTTTAGTTTCATGCTACATTTCATCATCCACCTGTGTCTTGTCATGTCCACAGCATCCCTCCAACGCATTGTGGAAAGGCCGCCCCCTGGTCCAAACATCAGCACACAAACATCACAGTAAGGACAAGTTGTTTTTGGATGTGTTTAATTTATCTGTAAGCACAACACCTTGCTGTCTGTGTGGTTTCATATGTTTCATTACAGTACGTAATGTTAACTTACAAATTTCTGTTTTCTAACAGTGACACCTGCTGCGTTCCCTCCTCTCCTGGGTGTACTGGCATCACACTGACTGAGGGATTAACCCTCCTGGGTGTACTGGCATCACACTGACTGAGGGGATTAACCCTCCTGGGTGTACTGGCATCACACTGACTGAGGGGATTAACCCTCCTGGGTGTACTGGCATCACACTGACTGAGGGGATTAACCCTCCTGGGTGCAATGAAATCACACTGACTGAGGGGATTAACCCTCCTGGGTGCAATGAAATCACACTGACTGAGGTGATGCTCCATGCCTCCTCCATGCCTCCTCCATGCCTCCTCCATGCCTCCTCTACTCCACATCAACGTGAGGCCTTTTCACAACTTGTGCATGTGTGTGTGTGTGTGTGGGGGGGTGTCATCTTTCTGTCTGTAATGTTCACTGCAACATGTGTGTTGTTTGTGTTCACAGACAGACCAGCTCTCCTGCCTCCAGTGGCATCACTGACCCATGTCAGACACCTGGACGCCTGTCTGACCAGTCAGAACACCCGTGCGCTGCCTGCATCCTCACATCAGGACCAAACACTTGACCTTAACCTGAACTCACATCTTACCTCTGAATGATGCTGCTTGTTCCTGCATCATCCTGCGTCCTCCTGCATCCTCCATCACATCAAGACCTCATCAAGCATGATGCTTGCTACATCTTTCTGGAGGATGTCACTTGTTTCTGATGTTTGTTTGCAACATGATGCTGATGGATGTCATGTGTTCAAGATGGGTGTGACTTGATTCTGATGGATTTGGCTTGTTCATGGTGGGTGTGAGTTGTTTCAGATGCATTTGACCGGTTTCTGATGGATGTGACACATGGTGTCACATGATGTCATATGGGTGTGACTTGGTTACTGTACAGTATTCAATCAAAGTACTGTAATGTACTGTACAGTACTGTACGTACTGTACTGTACAGTAAGGGAATGTTGTTGTTTCTGTCATGAAAAACAGCTTTTAAAAGTACCTGTACAGTACAGGGTACCTGCACTTGGCACTTAGTTTTTATAGTTTTTTTATTTATTTAAAGTGCTGGGCAGAAAAGCACTGTTGTACAGTAAAAACTGTACAGGTATGTGTTTATAGATGAATGTGTGGTGTAATGTGCTAGCTAACTGGTTGTAAATAAAGTTTTGTGCATGTTTAAGGATCAGTATGTACGCTTCTTCAGTGTCATGTTGATAAACGGGTGCTTGGCGTCTCGTTAGCGCCTTTTTTCCGATTTGCGAGCGATGTTCCGGTTTAACGAGAGCCACGTGTTGTTCCGATTAGCGAGCGATGTTCCGGTTTTACGAGAGCCACGTGTTTTGGCCGATTTACGAGCGCGGTTCCGGTTTTACGAGAGCCACGTGCGGGCCGTTCCAAGATACGAATTTTCGCTTTACGAGCGCCTCGTTGTAACGGAACTCGCTCGTAAGTCGGGGACTACCTGTACCAGTGCGACCTATTTATAGATTTTTTTCCATATTTTTAGACCAATTTTTGACTCAGATATCAGCCGGTTTCACTTTGGCAAGAAAATTGTGCAGTACCACTTTCGGCCACTAGGGGCGCTGTGCAGTACCACTTCCAGAGTACACCGACCCAAGAAGAAGAAGAAGACCGTATGGTTTCCAGTCATGTGTCACAAAAAAAGCTCCTGTACTCAGATTGCCTGTGTGCTACTGGCCTGGATGTAGCTATTAGCTCTGTGTTTCTTAGCTGTTTTTTTTGCAAGATAAGTCAAGAACCACTCAGCGGATTTTTCTGAAACTTACAGAATGGAATCACAGTGTGGACGTTTACAAGTGAGTACCGGTAGCTTTATTAGATGTTTGAGATTAAAATAAATTTAAAAAACGATCTTTTAGCTTAGCTTTTTGTTAGCTTTGTGGCTGTTCTGTTTACCGTTATGTTAGAAATAGCTTCAAAACCACTCGGTGTAGGGCTGGGCGATATGGAAAAAATCATATATCACGATATGGACTTTTTTATATCACGATAACGATATATATCACGATATAAAAAAAAAAACTTTGGACCAAATTTTTCCTGTACACACATACACATCGTGTTGTATATATATAACACGATGTGTGTGTGTGTGTACAGGAAAAATTTGGACCAAAGTTTTTATTTTATTTTACTACAGATACAGTTACAATTATAAGAATGTGAACAAAAAGAACAAGGAAATTTGGACCAAAGTAGAAACTTTGGTCCAACTTTGGACCTACTTTGGTCCAAATTTTTCCTGCAGGTGGCGGTAAAACAACGGCTGCTAATAAAACCCACGAAGAAGAAATCCGCTCTGACTGGAATCTGGAGTAAACAAGGCAAAGAAACAGAAAAGAGAACATGTTGCGTTTGATTCCGGTTCTGTTGTGTCTCTGGTCTGTTTTGTATTGGTTAACTGGACCCGAGTTCGGACTCGGTTGAACTTCGTGTCCTCTGGACCCATTTTGTCTCAGAGTTTCAGCGGAGCTAAATAATGGAAGCTAACAAGGTGAGCTTCCCCTCTTTTTGGTAAAAGTTCTTCTTCTTGGGCTGCCTGCGCAGCTGTTTCTCCATGTTGTGACACCCATAGATATCTGGTGACACCGGCTTCATGCCGGCTGCGTCTCTGTTGAACTCGAGTTTAACAACGTAAAGCATGTGTCGCTAACCCGCGCGTGCGTCAAACATAAAGCAGCGCCGTCATCTCGCAAAACCACAATATGAAGCTTCTTTGCAACCGTTATTTTTTTATTCTTATTTATCACGATAGAGACGATAGAAGGAAAGTAGCACGATAGACACGTTTCTATCGTCCCCACGATATATATCGTCATATCGCACAGCCCTAACTCGGTGTATATTTTTTCTGCTTACAAAGTTTAAATTATAGGACATTAATGTACGTAACGATGGTCTATAGAAAATATTTGACTTAAAATTTGATTTTTTTTATTCGTGTTTTCTGAGAGGCGACCTTCCCGTGAGCACTAGTTTTTTATCGGTATTCTTCTAAATAACTTCTAAACCACTCGGTGTATATTTTTTCTGCTTACAGAGTTTAAATTATAGGACATTAATGTACGTAACGATGGTCTATAGAAAATATTTGACTTAAAATTTGATTTTTTATTCTGTGTTCTGAGTGGCGAACTTCCCATGAGCACTAGTTTTTTTATCTGTATTCTTCTAAATAACTTCTAAACCACTCGGTGTATATTTTTTCTGCTTACAGAGTTTAAATTATAGGACATTAATGTACGTAACGATGGTCTATAGAAAATATTTGACTTAAAATTCGATTTTTTATTCCGTGTTCTGAGTGGCAAACTTCCCGTGAGCACTAGTTTTTTATCGGTATTCTTCTAAATAATTTCTAAACCACTTGGTGTATATTTTTTCTGCTTACAGAGTTTAAATTATAGGACATTAATGTACGTAACAATGGGCTATAGAAAATATTTGACTTAAAATTCGATTTTTTAATTCGTGTTTTCTGAGAGGTGGACTTGTCTCGTGTTAGCTTTTGTTAGCTTCTCTTTATGTTATAAATTGCTTCGAAACCAATAGGTATATAGTATAAGTATATTTATTTCTGCTTACAGAGTAATTATAAGGCTCTAATGTACTTACACCACCATGAAAAATACCTACAGAGCCATCCCCCTCCCCCACATTGGTGCTTCTGACCATATCTGTGTTATGCTAAAGCCAGCATACAGGCCGCTGGTGAAAGTCACAAAACCAGTCCGCAAGCAGATACGAGTGTGGCCAGAGGGGTCTTCAGAGGCACTCCAGGACTGTTTTGACACCACAGATTGGAGGTATGTTCAAAGAAGCTGCTACCACAAACAACAACACATGTCTCCAGGAGTACTCAGACACTGTATGTTCATACATCACCAAGTGCATTGATGATGTAACCTACCTCAAGACCATCACTGTTCGGGCTAATCAGAAGCCATGGCTAACAGCTGAGGTTTACAGACTCCTGAAAGCCAGGAATGCTGCCTTTAAAGCGGGAGATCAGGTGGGCCTGAGGGCAGCCAGAAAGAACCTAACCTGGGGCAAAAAAAAGGCCAAGAAGCAGTATTCCAGGAAAATAGCTCACCGTTTCAAGGACAGCAAGGATACACGTAGTCTGTGAAAGGGAATACAGACCATCACAAACTACAAACCATCCCCCCAGACCTGTGACAGCTCAACCTCTATGCTGAATGAACTGAATGAGTTCTTTGCTCGGTTTGAGGCAAGTAATCACCACCTGCATCATGAAAGACCTCACTCATCCAGCACACTCACTCTTTGCCCCACTCCCCTCAGGACGGAGGTTGAGGAGCATCAAGTGTAGAACCACTAGACTGAGGAACAGCTTCTACCCTGAGGCTGTTAGACTCATGAATAAATAAAATAAACACTGCAAAATATCACATTGTGCTGATGCTGATCTGTTTTCTTGTTGCTGTGTTCATCTGTGTTCATCTGTGACCATCTGCTCATACAAACTCATGTTCGTGCTGCTGTTTATTTCCACTATACTGTATTAGGCTTAGTGTATTACTAGTTGATGTTTTTCTTAGTTAATTCTAGATGTTATTACTGTTTTTCTCTTGCATTTGTTGTTGGATGTAACTGGGACCCCGTGTACATAATCTCGTTTTCATCACATGTACCACATGCGTTGCAAATGACAATAAAGACTCTCTGACTCTCTGTAACAGCACACCTGTACATAAACTCCCCCCTCTCCTGATGGCCAGGTGCTGGCGCTGTCCTCAGACAGCGTAAGGCGATCATTCATCAAGATTAACACCCGGAAGGCCTCTGGTCCTGACAACATACCTGGTCGTGTGCTGAAGGACTGTGCAGGGGAACTCGCAGCGGTCTTCACGGACATCTTCAACATCTCACTGAGCCAGGCCATCGTCCCCACCTGTTTCAAAGCCACCACCATCATCCCTGTCCCAAAGAAGGCAACGCCCGCATGCCTCAATGACTATCGCCCAGTAGCACTCACCCCCATCCTGATGAAGTGCTTTGAACGGCTAGTCATGAAAAGCATCACATCTGTCCTCCCTGCCTCCCTGGATCCCTTCCAATTTGCATACCGACCTAATCGCTCAACTGACGATGCCATCTCCTCTGCCCTCCACACAGCTCTCACACATCTGGACACGAAGGACTCTTATGTTAGAATGCTGTTCATCGACTTCAGCTCGGCATTCAACACCATCATCCCCCAACAGCTCATCCTTAAACTGGACAGTCTGGGGCTGAACACCTCAATGTGTAACTGGCTGCTAGACTTCCTGACCGGGAGACCACAGACAGTACGGGTCGGGAGTAACACATCTAGCACCATCACATTGAACACAGGGGCCCCACAAGGATGTGTGCTGAGCCCCCTTCTATTCACCCTGCTAACACACGACTGCACACCATCATACAGCTCCAACCACTTCATCAAGTTTGCGGACGACACAACAGTGGTAGGTCTCATCAGCAACAACGATGAGACGGACTACAGGAACGAGGTGAGCCGCCTGGCCTTGTGGTGCGGACACAACAATCTCACTCTCAACGTGGAGAAGACAAAGGAGATTGTTGTGGACTTCAGGAAGAGGGATGTCCAACATGCCCCTCTGACCATCAACAGCACCGCAATGGAGAGTAGGGGTGGGCGATATCACCAAAAAATGATATCACGATATATTTTTTGAAATACCCCGATAACGATATCAGACGATATTTCACATTTTCTCCTTTTATTGAATCAACCAAACAAATGTGTAATTTCAAAATGACTTTTCATAAACAGTCACCAGAATACAAAAAAATATATTCATATTTAACAAGCAAAAATATATATACCGCACCAGCCGCCACTGAGGTGTGCGGTAATGACTATTCTAACACTTTAACACATTTTAAAAGAGCATACAGTAAATAAAAATAATAATTTCTTACTTTAAGCGGCAGCTTCTGTCATCAGTTTGCCTGTTAGCTCCAGCTGTTAGCTCCAGCTGTTAGCTCCAGTTGTTAGCACCGCTGCGTTACGTCTGAGCTTCGCAGCTTTCTGTAGCACCACGCAGTTTAAACCCTTTACAGGAAGGACTGTTAGTATCCTAACTTCATACAGTTGGAGACAGAAAAAGTTTTAATAACTTACCGACGCCGCAGTCTGTGCGCGCCGCCTTCAGCTGTTAGCATTTAGCCCCCGAACCCGCAGCTCCGGGCAGTCCGGTTTAGCTGCACGCACCTCCTAAAAGGTTGTCGGCTTTATTATTCCAAGTTAGCTCGTTGTCCCCCGATGTCTTCGGCTTCCAGTCCGACATCGAGGCGAGCTCCAGGGACCTCTGATCGCACAAAGCCGGCTGCCCGGTGAAGCTACGAGGATGCAACTATGAGGCTAATGCTAGCTCGTTCCTCCTCCTCGCGGTGTGCGCGCGCATGCGTATTAACAAAATGTAGGGCATCTCCACATGAAGGCAGTCTCCACGGAACACCGGCTGCTGTCTGCTGCTTCACGCGGTCCGCGTTCCTCCACAAAACCACCGTTATCGCAAAGTGACGCAGTCAAATGACGTCATCATAGGATGCCGCGATATAATTTTTTTCACCGGTGTCAAAAAATCCACCGGTATTATCGTAAACGAGATGATATGGCCCACCCAATGGAGAGAGTGGACAGCACCAAGTTCCTGGGAGTGCACGTCTCAGAGGACCTGTCCTGGAGCAGGAACACTGCATCACTGGCCAAGAAGGCTCACCAGCGTCTCTACTTTCTCCGCAAGCTGAAAAGGGCTGGAGCTTCAACCCCCATCATGTGCACCTTCTACAGAGGTGCCATAGAAAGTGTCCTGACCAGCTGCATCACTGTGTGGTTTGGTGCATGTACTGCATCCTGCCGCAAGAGCCTCCAGCGCATCGTGAGAGCAGCTGAGAAGATCGTCGGCACCTCCTTCCCCTCACTGCAGGACTTACACAGCAACCGCCTCACTCGGAAAGCCCTCTGCATGGCAGGTGATCCCACACACCCACTACACAGCTGCTTCAGACTGCTGCCATCAGGGAGGAGACTGAGGAGTCTCCAGGCTCGAACCAGCAGACTGAGAGACAGCTCTGTTCATCAGGCAGTCAGGATGCTAAACACTCTGCCTGCTCTGCCTCCCCTCCCATTTGAACTGCCTTAACACAAAAAACTTTCTCACACATTACCACACAACACAAAGATTTTAACACTGGACTCTGTGTCATCAAACGGGTTATTCACTAAACTCTCGGTCATGTGCTCATTCAGTTTGCACTACTTCTCATATTTGCACTAATGTTTGTATTACATTACTGCCTATAGTCATACTACTGTTTACATTCACTGTTTACATTTATTACTACTGTTTACATTTATTACTACTGTTTACATTTATTACTACTGTTTACATTTACACTACTTTTATATCTACACTACTGCTGATACATATACAGTATTCTCTGACTAGCCTTATTTAAGGATGCCCAATGTGCCTTATGTGCCTTACTGCATATGCCACTTTGCCTCTATACCAACATCAACTACCTCATACATGTACATTAACTCATATGCTGCTTTGCCACTCTTTGCAAATGTCAATGCCAGAACCTTCAGTTTATTTTATAGATATACTTTTTATATTTTTTATACTACTATGCAATAACTCAGGACAGTATTACACTTTTATCATTTCATTTTATGCTTATGTTCATTAAATGTTTAGTGTTTTAGTGTTGGTGTAACTGTCAGGACAGTGTTACACTTTTACTATTTTATGCTTATGTTTATTAAATGTTTTAGTGTTTAGTGTTTAAATGGTTACTGTTGCACAGAGGGACTGAGAGAGAAACGCAATTTCAATCCTGTGTATGTCCTGTACATATAGCAGTTCTGACAATAAAGTTGACTTTGACTTTGACTTAACTATGTCCTGGAAAAAACATTTGACATAAAATTCTATTTTTTTATTCGTGTTTTCTGAGAGGCGGACTCGTCTCGTGTTAGCTTCCGTTAGCTTCTGGCAGACATTAGCAACAGAGCTAAACACTCGGTATTGCCGGGTTGACTCAGCGGTCACGCGGCGCGTCAGCAATGGATGGCGCGTTACGTCGGCGGTGACGTAGGTGCGACCTAAATTCCGGTGCGACCTATTTATGGATTTTTCCAATTTTTTGGCAATAATTGGACACTGCGACCTATATTCCGGTGCGACCAATAATCCGGAAAATACGGTACTTGGGGTCCACTGTCCAGGAAACAGTTTCCTACATCAGGGAATCTCAAGACTTTAATCGCTACTAGAACAAAACTAAATATGGACCATACCCGCCATGCCCAGAAGCTGTTACTTTATACTAAACAGAAATATTACGAATAAGTCAAGCCGTTTGCTTGCCTATCAATTAAAGAAACAAATTAATGATCGCTCTATTAACAGGATAAGAACATGCAATGGGGAACTAAAAAAGCTAAGTCTGGTCCTCTGGACATTCAAAAAATAAAACAAAACAAAGCAAAAAAAACTGTAGAAACGTTTCGTCTTTCGTCCGAAAGACTTCCTCAGTCTGAGAAGCTGTATTCAGCTCAGTCTTATAAATAGCACCCTCCCACAGTGGATCAACCAGTTGGCTGATGACAGCCTGAAACCAGCTGCTCACATGAGCAAGGAGGACCATCAGCCTGACGATGGATCGTTAACACCCTGATGGTTGTTTGCTATTCACAGAGGGCTGAGTGATACTAGCAATAACAGCATTGTAAGAGGGGGACAGTTGAACCCGGAGGCCTCCACCTCTGTTTAATGATGGACGGTTTCTTTTCACAAAGATGGCCTCCTTTACTCCTCTCTCAAACCATTGTTCCTCTCTATCAAGGATGTGAACATCTTCATCCCTGAAAGAGTGACCGCTGGCCTGGAGATGAGTGTAGACTGCAGAGTCCTGACCTGATGATGTTGATCTTCTGTGCTGGGCCATCCTTTTGGCCAGTGGCTGTTTAGTTTCTCCGATGTAAGACTGATCACAGCCCTCCTGACACTGAACAGCATACACAATATTACCCCCGGAAAAGGGGGCACAAACAGAAGAAACGAAGAAAAGGCCTTCGATCGGGTAGAATGGCCCTTTTTATTTTCTGTTCTACAGAAATTTGGCATGGGGCCTAACTTTATTAACTTGATTAAAGCCTTTTATTCCAATCCAGTAGCCATGGTAAATACTAACGGTTTTCTGTTCAGAGGGGTTATAGACAGGGGTGCCCCCTGTCACCTTTGTTGTTTACGTTGTTCATTGAACCTTTAGCTGAGATTATTAGATTCAATCCAGACATATCTGGAATTAGAATAAGCGGAGATAACCATGTGATCTCTCTTTTTGCGGATGATGTCCTTTTATACTTGAAAAACCCAGATATATCAATCCCTGCGGTACTTAGCTCTATAGATAAGTTTGGTGCTCTTTCAGGTTATAAGATTAACTGGGTAAGTCTGTTGCTTCCCCTTTCAATATTCCTCAGGATATGGTGCTACAGTCTACCTTTCATATGTCTGAAAAAGGGTTCAAATACTTAGGCATCTTTATCACTCCTGACCTGAAAGACTTATTCTTATCAAACTACTCCCCCTTAGTTCTGAACAACAAGAATGATCTATCGAAATGGTCTACTTTACCTATATCACTTCTCGGTAGGGTTAATACAATAAAAATGAATATTCTCCCTCGTTTAAATTACTTATTTCAAAATCTTCCTTGCTAGTTGTCCTTCACATTCTTTAAGTCCCTTAATTCTCATATTTCTCGCTTCATTTGGAACAATAAGCATCAACGAATAAAGGGCGAGGCAAAGCTCCGCGCTGGACCGAGTGCCGCGCCACGCGTGTGTGCTACGCGTGGGGTGTTCACAGCAGAGCACAGCATGAAGCAGCGTGTGGCTCCAACGTTTTCGCTCCAAATACTTGATGTCATTTGAGCAGAAGCAGGGCGGAGCGTTTAGCTACGGGGACAAATTGAGGTCGCCGATTGGTCATTTGCTGACAGCCTACTGATTTGATTGACAGGTCGGGTCTGAGAAGAAAAGGCAGAGGGCTGTGCAGCTTTGTTCTGTGTTTATATGTTAATAAAAAAGTCCTAAAAATTAAAATTAAAACAGGGAGCGCTGGTCCTTCAACCCACACAGCAGACAAGCACACCAGGAAATGTTTAGAACCTGCGCATCCACGTTGGACATGAGTTTAGTTCACTCGTGACAAGTTCATTCATTCCTCCTCATCGGAGGAGGAAGTGAATGGTGACCGCTTCAAGCGATCACTTGACTTTTGGCAAAAAAACAAAAGAAAAGGCCCGATCAGCGATGAAGAAGAGGAATTTAATTCATTTGTGTGTCACACAAAACAGTCCGCCACCAGGGCAGTTTATTGTGAGACACCGCGCGCGCGTGAGCGGTCGTAAAATTTGAGGTTGGCGCGTCCGCGCGAGCGTTCAAAGGCTTGTGCAAGCGGAGCTCGCGCCGCGTGGCCTCGCACGGAGCTAGGCCTCGCCCTTTAGGTTCTCCACACTTACTAAACCCAAACACTTGGGAGGTTTGTCTCTACCCAATATGCAGCTCTATTACTGGTCCGCCCAGCTTAAAACTATGTCAGACTGGTTTTCTAGTAGAGACAACTGTTTATGGCTTGGCCTTGAATCTTTATCATGCAGTCCTAGAAGGTTAAGCTCCCTCCCCTTTATCAATAACTTATATCAACTGGATTCAGTAAAGGAAAACGTGGTAGTTTACAGTACTTTATTAGCCTGACAAGACATAAATGCCCCTTTTCCACCGCTCGGCTCGGGTCGGATCAGATAAGCTCAGATCGGCTCAGTTCGGGTCGGGTCACATGTACGTTCTGTTTCCACAGCTTTTTTGTACCCTTTCTGTTGGCGGGGTCCACATTCCTACTCGTTTTACCTCATGGTGGCGGTAGTGTTTCCTCAAGGTATTTACTATCCACCACTAAACGTTAGAAGAAGAACACCCTGCAGGACCTCGTGTCACCACATGTTGGCGGTAATATCCCTTAAGGTGTTCAATGGCTACTGCTAAATTAATAGTAGAAGAAGAAAACCCATGAGAGACACAAACAAAATGGAGGACGTTGTTGTTGTGGAGTTATTCTCTGTGTGTGGTTGCTTGTGAAACGTCGAACAGATGAGACCGTAGCCCGTTCACGTAGCAAGCTGAAGAAGCTTTGTGCAACACTCCTAAGGCTGCAGGCTGCGGGCAGAAGACAGCAGGCTGTGGACCGAAGGAGACAGGCTGCGAGGAGGCAAAACACTATGGAGAATTACCGCAGGGTGTGGGAAGCCATAACGTAGTATGAAGACGAAGACAGGA
>JBBPBX010052474.1:0-10936 GCA_038048925.1 Garcialebias charrua
TTTGCATGCCCTGCGACCTATATTCAGGTGCGACCTATTTATGGCTTTTTATAAAATAAGCTGATTTGTAATAATTTATTAACAAAAATTAAACTGAGACACACTCTTACAATAATGTCAGCTAACAAATATATATTTTTAGGTGTTTATCCTGCTAAAATTATTCATTTATTAAAGAAAAGTTCAGCTCAGACACATATTTGCTATAATTTTTATCAAACAATTAATTGTTTTTAAGTGTTAATCTTCTTAAAAGCCTTGCTGTGCGCTCCTGTGGCAGACATTTGCAGCAGAGCTAAACACGGTCCACATTTTGACGTACTGTAGGTGCAACCTATATTCCAGAAAATACGGTATTGGAAAGAGTTTATTTGGACTTTAAAAATTAAATACAGTATGTATGGACGTATAACTGAATCCACAAAGAAGAACTTCTGAAACATGTAAAGGCACAAAGAACTACCGTACTGATCAAAAATAAATTTAAATACTAGAAGAACATCTGGCTGCTAGAAAACACAATCCAAAACATGTGGAGTGGTTCAAGACTTTTGCACAGTGTTGTCTGGGCTTTAGCTGTTTACAGAGCCTAACCCATAACTGGTGTTTATAGTCTGCACAGTTTGAATTTTTTCAGCCTTTTAAAAGAAAAATAAAATGCTTGTGCATGATTAGCCAAAATGCTATAACACCTGTTAGCATCAAGACAGATGATATTAAAAAAGAGGAATCATTATTTGTATTTAAGAAAAAGATCAAGAATATAATGCTGATGAGATATATTTTAAGTTGGTTAATATTTGGGAAATATAATGAAAAATTGTGATACGTTTTTGTGGTTTGTTGTATTATTTGTGAGTATTGCTTGAATTGATTACATATTTGAATTGATTTTGTTAAGAAGGGGCAGAAATGATGAGATTTTATTCTTCTTCTGCCACCTTTCATTTTATAGGTATTTTATATTGTTTTTTCTTGTAATTTTCTTGTTTTTTTTAAAGAAATGAAATGAATAAATAAATAAACAAACAAACAAAAAGGAATCTGAAAAGGCAAACTCAGAATATTTATTTGTGTTTGTCGTTTCTTCGGCTGCTCCTTTCTTCAGGGGTCACCGCAACGAGCGAACTCGCACCAAGGATTTGGCAACTGTTTTACACCAGACGCTCTTTCTGATTCAACCTGGGCTTGAACGTACGGCCTCGGGATAATGAGACCATGATACTGACCACTGATACACCACAGCTCCTCAAAATACTTTGTTGTGTTGATATGATTTAAAATTTATTCCGCACCTTGTATTCAGTGGCGGCTGGTGGAGTTTTCCCCAGGAAAGGCTGTAACTCCAAAATAGACATATACCAAAACATGTACTAAGGCATCACACCAGTGTACAGGTAGTCCCCGATTTACGAGCGAGATCCGTTACAACGAGGCGCTCGTAAACCGGAAATCTCGTAATTTGGAACGGCCGCCATTTCTCTCGTAAATCCGGAATTTCGCTCGTAAATTGGAACGGTTTTCGCTAGCGCGACTACAAACACTCTATTTTCATCCAAAAACTGCTTATGAGTGCATAAAAATGATCGGAAACGTGTGTCCATATGCTTAGCTAACTAACTGTGGTGAAAAAACACATGAAAACTCAGTATTTTTTTCGTTTTTTCCAAAAATTCGCAGCTCGTAAGTCTGGAACCTCGCAGATCAGAGCGCTCGTAAATCGGGGACTACCTGTATTTACATGAATGACAACAACAAAAGCAACATTAGCAACACCAAGCCTTGTTGCCAAACCAGGTCCTGGAAACAGACCGGGTGCACTGTCTCCCTCTGTCTTTGGACTGCTGATTAATTGTGATGTTCGGCTGATCAGGTTCGAGCTCTTTCACCTCCTGTTATGCTCGTCTCTCAGAAGGTTTTGTTTTAAGTGACTTCGCTGGATTATTTAATTTCTCTTGCTCCATTTTCAAATCTCTGTCTCAAGCTGCATGCAGCTCTGGGCGCAGGAGTGCTGCGCCCCAGAATGGTCCTATCTCTTCTATCCAAGAGGAGTTACTGCGCATGTACAACTTTTAACGAAAGTCTATGGGTAAAGATTTTAGCGCCCCAGGGCGTAAATACTTCATCAATCAGACAACGTTGATGAACGAAACAGCTTTACTCATCATTAACTATAAATATTTATCTTACGAAACTAAAAAGATATACAGGGAACCCTCGACTTACGAACGAGTTCCGGAACTACGGACCGTTCGTAGGTCGAAATGCCGTATGTCGGAACCGATAGCACGTGCATTCGTAAGTCCGGATTTCGTCTGTAAGTCGAAACTCAGAGCACATGGCCTTCGTTCAGAGTGCGTTCGTAAGTCCGAGTTGCCGTAGGTAGGGGGCGCCGTAAGTCGAGGGTTTCCTGTATACTTATATTGCAAAATATTTTTATTTTATTACTTCATTTTTATTTTGTGTCTTATTCAAGGTAATGTGGTGAGTGGTGGGGCGTGGCCACCACTGCTTGTATTTCAATCTAGGTCTAAATCTTTTATAAACATTTGACTAAAATGCACTGTTTGGTTTTCTTTACGTATTATCTTAGAAAACTCTAAAGCTAATATCTCACTAGGCTGCGACTCTTGGTGACCAAATGGCAAACATGATTGACAAGTGTTTCCTGACAGTCTCACAACACACCTCAGTCGTCATCAGTGTCTGTAAACCATCTTGGTATCCTTAATTTTGTCCAACCAGTTTTAAGAGTGCAAGAAGGCTTTTGTCACCTGCATGGCAGCTCTCCTCTGCCAGAAAACATGTCTGGGTCTAAAAACCACACGGAGGATAAATAATTCATTATTATTATCCTAGTTTTCAAAGTGTATTTCCATAGAATAAACCATAAACATGGGGGCAGGTGCAAAGTTCAGTGCAAACCAGATTGAAGGCGAGTGCACTGTGGGCAACTAAATGTGCATGACCAAAAATGCAATTTTGCAATCTATGCGCACAACAATAAGCCATGATTTTCAAAGTTTTTTTTTACACAAAATGCAACCAGATGGCTTCCTGGTTGATTGGTTGCAAATACTTGGAATTCTGTGAGGCTGTAACAAGAAAGATATGTAATTTATCACAATGCTGAGTCATTTTGGGTCGCCCACTAGCCTCCAACAGTCGCAGCCCAGTGAGATACTATCCTAAGCCATCCTGTCTTCACCAGTGATTTTAAAGTCCTTGAGTTAATATCCCCCTGTTTTTTTCTGTGTCCCCTCGTTTCTTTCAGCAGGCGAATGTAGGTGATGACTGCTCACAGCCGACAGACCTGAAGATTAAGTCAGAATTCAAGACAGAGCCCTGTTCGCCTCACTCGAGCCCCGCTGAGGACCAGACCGAACCCGTCGACCTGTCACTTAACAAGCCTCGCTCCACTTCCACAACAAACACCACAGTCAACCCTGCACCCAGCAGTTCTGTGTCCCAGCCCAGCCTTTCTGCCACACCTGTCGCAACCTCAGTACAATCAATAGGCTCCATGGTAACAACAAACTCCTACTGCTTCCATTTTTTTTCTTGTACTGTACATGCTTTTAAGAACTGCAAACTGTAGGGGTACGGCAATCTGGTATATTCTTTCTTTTCATTTTTTTCCGTCAGGTTCTCTCTCCAGGCTCTATCTTAGCGACGCAGGGGGCCGGGGGCCAGCAGATTCTCCATGTGATCCACACAATCCCCTCGGTCAGCATGCCAAGCAAGGTGGGAGAGCTGCAGACCATCCCTGTGGTGGTGCAGTCACTGCCTGTAGTCTACACCACCATGCCTACAGATGGCGTCGCCACGGCAGCCATCACAGTGCCCCTCATCGGCAGTGACGGGCGATCAGAAGGATCTGGTAAGTAAGGGAAACCACAAAGGATCACAGCCAATAAAAATTGATGATGTCACACACTCATGTTCATGCTGCTGTTCGGTGCATTGTTTTTATGCTACTAGTGCTTAGTGTATTTTAGTTAACGTAGTTCTTAGTTCATGTCTTAGATCTTATTACTGTTTTTCTTTTACATTTTAATACTTTTGTTGGATGTAACTGGGACCCTGTGTACACCATTTTGTTCAACCACATGTACCACGTGATGTGTATGACAAATAAAGAACCATGAATCCTTGAAAAAAAAAGTCTAAATAAGATTAAAAAAAGACATTGAGGATGTCATTGGATTTGATAAAAGTGAAAGGCAGGGACTGAGTACACAACCTTGTGGAACACCAGAGCTAATGGAAGATTTCATGGCAGGTGCTTCCCTTGTCTGTGTGTCGTTAGTTATCAGTCCAGAACCCAGCTACAAAATGAGATGTGCCTTAAAGGCCGAGTTATGCTTGCGCTTTGGTCCGCTGGCTGGAGCGCGCGGACTGCGCGCGCACTGAGCCGTGCGGCTTCTGCATTTACAGTGTCGCCGCTGTGTTTATAGTTGACGCACAGCGGCGCATGGCAAAGTGCTGTTCTTGTACGGACCAGCAAGTGGCAGTACCCTCTAAAACCTGTGCATATGTTGAAAGAAAGGGTGTAGAAGAAGAAATCTACCATAGAAGAAGAACTGTTTGACGTCACACAACAACAACAAAAAATAGCTTCTTCACTTGCATGCAGCTTTCTGTTGTACTCGTTTATTTTGTCCTTCTCCTGATTGACCCAATCCCTCTCTGCCTTCAACTGTTCCCTGTCATTATTGAGCCGCTCCCACTCCTGTTCAAGCCTCACTTTCTCACCCTTAATCCGATCCCACTCCCAATTGTGCAATTTCTCAACGTCGCCCCTTTCCTGCAGTACATTTTCCCTATCCTGATAAAGCTTCTCCATCAGCTGCACGATAGGGTCAGCTACCCTGCGTTTATTTGGTCGCACAATGGTGCCCTCTCATAGAGGGATCATATAAATGGCGATACATCCGGATGCGTTCAGCAAGAGCAGCTTCGAAAGTGTCCATCGTCAACGGCGCACACACTAGCCTTGCAGAGTTTTAAAAAAATCGGAGGTGCACGACACGCGCCAAAACGACGTACGGGGCCTACGCGCAGGGGCGGGGGACGGTGATATTGCATCACTTTTGGCGCGCGCACCCTGGCGCACTGCGCGACGCGTCGAGTATAAATCTAGCTTAAATCCTGTAGCACTTTGAGAGATTTTTATTAATGAAAAGTGCATTATAAATTGAATTCATTATTATTATTATTATTATTATTATTATTATAGTCTTGTGGTAGGTTTGCCTGCCTACACAAAACGGACTCGGTCAAACAAACTGACATAGATTTTAACCTTAAAACATGGTGACTGGTTACAGGTCCTCACCCTGTTGTTTATTTTGGTCTCTGAGAACTACAGCTTCTCTTTTTTGGTGTGTGTTTGTGGTTTATTAAACTCAGCCTCTGTCTTTCTGGAAGCTCTCCATATGTGCCAGGTGATTGATAATCCCAGTTAAATTAGGAAGACATGTTGGATGACTTTTACAAATCTGTTCCTGCTTGAAATCCTCCACTTTGTTTTTATGATTTCGGTGTTAAAACCTAATTCTCATTAATTACAGAGATGAGGAAGTTGAAAGAGGTCTCATCCATCTCTGAGTAAACTCAGCTGGATGAACAGGCCTCCACCCATTTCACAAACTGCAGCAAAGTCCCTCGGTGGAGTCCGTCGCTTTACCTTGGTTTCTAATTTAAACCAGCAGGGCTCCGACTCAGGAATGTAAACAGTGGAGGCATTCGCAATGGAAAACATCCAAAACAGAGTCTGCAGAGCACAAAGTGGCCTGAAGATGCTCCCAGACTGTTTGTCCTGAACAATTCAAGATGTTCAGTAGATGTTCAGCAGTTGCCAGAATCTGTGACACCATCAACTTTTTCCTTCATCTGAGTCTTAAACTGCATCATCTCCTCCTCTTGACTTCCTGCCAAGGCTTCCAAAAGTGTCTGCTCGAGTTTTGAAGGCTCAGAAGAGTTTGCAATCAGTTGATCTCCTCTGCTGCCCATCCGTTGTTTGATGTGCATAAAATTAAGTACGACAAATGCGAAACAGTTCAGGGTCTGGAGCCAATTCAGGATATTCAGCAAAAAGAAAGAGTTGCCAAAGGAGAAATTCAAATACCGTATTTTCCGATCTATAAGTCACACCTTTTTGCCTAATTTGCATGCCCTGCGACTAATAAAGAGGTGAGATGTGTTTATGGATTTTCCCCATATTTTTAGACCATTTTCTGGCTCAGATATGACCGTTTTTCATTTTGGCCAAAAATGGTGCAGTACCACTTTTGTCCGCTAGGGTACACCTCATGTGTCTGACGGCAGCCTCCTCTGGTCGGACTGACTCTGTCGCAGCCCGGCCTCCTGCTCTGGAGGTAACTACTGTTAGCTCAGTGTTTGTTAGCAAAATAAGTCAAGATCCACAGGACAGATTTTTATCAAACTTACAGAAAGTAATCACTGTATGGACATTTACAACTGACTAGCTTTATGAGATGTTTGAGATAAAATTTGATGTTTTATAACCATAAATGTGTCGCGGTTAGCTTAGTTGTTTAACTAAGGTTAGCTTGTAGCTCCGTGTTTTTAACGGGTACTATTTTGCAAATAGCTCATGAACGACAGGACAGATTTTGTTGAAACTTACTGAAAGTAATTACTGGGTGGACATTTACAAACTGTTAGCTGTATGAGATTTTTGAGCTAAATTTTGATTTATTTATAATTTATTTTCGCAGCGAACGCAACGGTTTGGAAGAAGTCAAAGCGAAACAATTTAAATCTGGGGTGGCCGTGGCACAGTGGTAGTGGCAGCCGACCCCCGATCGGAAGGTTGGAGGTTCGAATCCCGCTTCCCCCCACCATGTGTCGTTGTGCCCTGGGCAAGACACTTAACCCCGAGTTGCTCCCGGTAGGACTGGATAGCGCCTTGCATGGCAGGCTACCACTACCGCTACCGGTGTATGAATGTGTGTATGAATGGGTGGATGGCTGGTACTGTAAAGCACTTTGGGGCTCCTCACAGGGGGATGGAAGGCGCTATATAAATAAGCTCCATTTAGAATAGAATATAGCATAGAATATATCTTTATTGACCTTGACATTGCACCGGGGCACAAAGACAAAGTAATTGATTACGCACATCCGTCTTAGGATATGGACAACGCACGAAGTCGCAGCAGTATAAAACCGCGCCACCACAATCAACAGATATGGAAAAGGGAATAGACACAAACAGGTAGGAACGTGGTATTCAAAAAAAGAATCTATCACAATTTGCCAATAGACACTCCATGATAAAGTCCAAAAAAACTCTACCAGCTTAGCACATTTAGACAGGACAAGATGCATTTATGACGACAGGCGGGAGGTAAAAGTCTGTGAGTAACAGCTCCAGATAAGAACAGTTCGCAGGTCTCACAGCTCGGCTCCTTCTGAGAACGCACACACAGAGACCTCTGGGGGGGAGGGGGAGGGCAGCGGGGCCCTTCAGCTTCCCAGCTCAGGAGAAGATTTGTAGACAGCCTTCAGTCCAAGGCCAGAGACCAGATTAGATTAGTTGCTTTATTTTTTCAGTCAGGCCACAGTGTTCTTTTACTGCAGTCTTTAAGTCCAGGTGCTGTTTCTGGGTCCAAATCGCCGAATCGAGAGAGGTTCCGAGCTAAAAGATCCTTCCATATGTGCCCTGTTTTAATCCGGACGGCTGTAAACGAGTTCCACACACCGCAGGTCCGCGGCAGCTACCGCTTCTCCCACCGTGTGGTTCAGCCCGCACAACAGCTGGGAAGGTCATAGCCCGGATCAAAGCACTTTCGCTGAGCGGAAGACTCGCCAGCACGCCGATTCGCTGCGGTCCTCCTCAGCCTTCAGTGGCAGGAACAGCCACCAGTATCCCAATAATCCACAGAGATTCCACGTCCCCGACAGAAAGAGCGGACAGTTACATTAGCCTGCTCATCGAGTCCATAATGTAGCTCACCGCATGCGTGTCGAAAGGGCGCCCTGGCTCTCCCTGGCCAGTGCGCTTCGCGGAAATTTTTGTTGTCGATAGTATCGATAGATGAAATAGCCCAGAAAACAGTCCACGCACATAAATCCATCCCAAATTGGTTTGAGCGAGCGCTGAAGAGTAACAGACGAGACAAATGCAGAAGCAGGGGGGGGTGAAACCAGGGAGGTGTATTTATATTTTATAAATATATAATATTTATTTATATATATCTGTAAAATTTATAATTTTAGCTCTTCTGAGTTGGAGTTCTCTGACACGGCAGTTTACACAGCTGGGATTGAGACTAATGGTGTGGTCACACCGAACAGCTTTTCAACCTCCAAAAAGCTCGTCACGCACGCAAGTGGACGCACTTTGTGTCCAGACCAAAAAGCCAGATTACCATTTAATCCAGCTGATTTGACCATTTCGTGAATTTATTAAGGAACGGTTAAGCTCAGGAACCCTTGTGCTATAATGTCAGCTAAGAAATATATATTTTTTAAGCGTTTATTTAGCTAAATTTTAAAGAAATAAAGCCGTCTCACCCGCGCGCGTTCACGTGGCGAAACTACTTTTTAAAATCCAGCTGATTTGACACTTGGGTTAATTTATTAAGGAAAAGTTCAGCTAAGACACATCTTTGCTATAATTTTCAGCAAACAAATAATTGTTTTTACCATTTTAATCTTGTAAAGTCCTTCCATGCGCGCTTGCTCCTGTGGCCGCCATTTTCAGCAGGGCAAATGAGGCGCTGACGCGTCGCGTAGCGGTGACGCATAATAGATGCAACCTAAATAAAGGTGTGACACGTTTATGGATTTTTCCAATTTATTGCCAATAATTGGACAAAGAGACTTATAGAAAGGTGCGACTTATCAGGCGGAAAATACGGTACCTGAAAAAAAAAGTTCAGGGATTATTCATGTTATGCACAAGCAGCATGTGAGGGACTTGTTGGCTTCTAAGAATACTGTAATCATAACTTTCCTGCACGATGAACTTATTTGATCTCAATTTAGATTTCATTTCATAATTTTTTTTCTGTTTAAAAACAGAAAAATGCGGGTTGATAATTTAATTTATAATTTTAGCTCTTCTGAGTTGGAGTTCTCTGACACGGCAGTTTACACAGCTGGGATTGAGACTAATGGTGTGGTCACACCGAACAGCTTTTCAACCTCCAAAAAGCTCGTCACGCACGCAAGTGGACGCACTTTGTGTCCAGACCAAAAAGCCAGAACGCGAAACAGCTGCGAAACTGCTGCGGGGTGTGTGGGAGGAGCTTACCGGTATACCGAGTCGTCACTGCACTCCGCGAGGCGAGGAGCTTTTTATTTCTGTCTCAGTAGAGCAGACTTGACTGGTCGTGAAGGAATTGTCGCGAACACACAGCTACAATGAGTTTCTCTTCCATAGTCCATGACTCCGCGGGTTTTTTCTGTGTCCCACAAACAATACGTCACATGCGCAATCGTTTCCGCGTCACTGGTTTCCGCGTCACATAGGGACTCTCCCCCTGACCCCCTCTCTTCTCCCCCGACTCTCCCTGATTGGTTGACACACCAACCAATCAGGTAGAGTTGAGCGGCGTTTGAAAGTTTGAACCGCGAAATCTTCAGCATGTTGAATGCGCGGTTTGGAGGCTGAAGCCGGTTCACGTGCACGGAAAAACGCTTCCCAGCACGCTCAACACGCACGCGACGTGACGCCCGACGCCAAGACGTGGCTGGAAGCGCGTCCACCATTGACTTTACATGTAAACTGGACGCTCCTGCTGCTGAAAAGCTGTTCGGTGTGATCACAGCATAAGGTCTGTCGTCCCACCTGTACCGGTAGATTAGGTTAGGTCTTGTTTACCTGCAAAGGAAACAAACAGGAGGCCGCTGGCATCTTGTGATGTGTGGGAGGAAGAGGAGATGGAGGCCTGAACGGAACAAGGGCTTGATGATATGGAGGTGGAAGGGTCGAGGAGGAGAGGGTGCGTTGCGGGGGTGCAGGTGGAGGGGCTTTTGCCTCTGAAAAACAAGCTGCAACAGTGAAATGCTGGTGGGGGTGGGGGGGTGCTCGATTGTTTCAGGAGACAAAAAGCGAGGCTTCTCTTCTCCTCTTGGTGTGTGACCTTCTCCCCGTTTACACTCCACCCAAATTCCTCGCATCACCCTTCCAACTGCCCCGCCCCTTCCTGCTCGCCTCCGGACTTTGAACAGAGCGGCTTCCACATTCCTGCAGACAGCAGGAGAGCTTTGGGTCTTGTTCATTTGGTGACCAAATAATTAATCATCTCATTTAGAACGCACCTTGTTTGCTCCCGCCTTTCACAGCTTTGAACCTGCAGTGTGACGATGGCAAAGTTCTACAAAATACTGTATTGTTAATAATCACATTTACGGCTGCACAGACATGTGGAGGTGCCAGCATCTAGTGTTTTGTTCAGAATGGAACACGAATCACAGATCAAACGTTTAGAATGGGAGAGTGTGTCGTTTTGGGGGAGGGATATGTTGTTTCGGAGTTTCATGGCGTCAACAAGTCCCAAAAAAGTTGGGACAAGTCCATTTTTACCACTGTGTGGCATCCCCCCTTCTTCTTCCAACACTCAACAGACGTCTGGGGACAGAGGAGACCAGTTTCTCAAGTTTAGAAATAGGAATGCTCTCCCGTCTAATACAGGCCTCTAACTGTTCAATCGTCTTGGGCCTTCTTTGTCGCACCTTCCTCTTTATGATGCACCAAATGTTCTCTATAGGTGAAAGATCTGGACTGCAGGCTGGACATTTCAGTACCCGGATCCTTCTCCTACGTAGCCATGATGTTGTGATTGCTGCAGAATGTGGTCTGGCATTATCTTGTTGAAAAATGCAGGGTCTTCCCTGAAAGAGATGACGTCTAGATGGAGCATATGTTGTTCTAGAACCTGAACATAGTTCTCTGCATTAA
>JBBPBX010052475.1:7317-24194 GCA_038048925.1 Garcialebias charrua
ACTTGGGTGAGTTTTACCACAGACATGGACATTAAGCGTTAGCCTTGTTAGCATGAAGTCTATGGCACAATGGATAGACAAAAACTTTTAACTTAAAAAGTCTGTCCTTGATGCACAGGAGTGCAGAGGATCCCACACTGCAGCTGGAACCTGGAACAAACCTCCACAAGTGAGACAGCATCGCAGGTGACTAATGCTAATAAATAACATTTAACAGTTTTTATTTAATATAAATTAAAGTGCTATGCATATCATATGGCTGTTACTGAATATATGTCACCAGCTCTTACAGCTATTACACACTTTTTGTAGCAATAAGCCGGCTATGTTCTGGCAAAGGAAAGTATATAAAAATATCGGTATAAGTTATCGGCCAAATAAGTTTTAACATATCGGCGTATCGGTTATTATCCAAAAATCCAATATCATGTATCCCTAAAATATACTATTTTCAGACCTTACAGTTATACCTTTTTAAATATGTAATGTAAACTAAATGTAAAATATAATAAATTACGTCCGAGGATGAGTGGTGGGCTGTTTACCTGTAACTTTTTCCTTTGTATCTCTTCCAGCATGACTTCCAGACATTTGGTGTAGTCTGTCAGATCCTGGTCAGCTGTTTCAATCAGCTTGCAGCCCTACAAACAAATGTAAGTGTATGCGAGAGAAACAAAACACGATTCAATATTTATACAAATACACAGATAGCAAACCAAACCCTGGGAGAGATAAGGAATAGCAGAACAAAAAAAGAAGGAATGGAGACATGGAGAGAGGTATAAATCAGTGTTTTAGTGCAGTCTGGCTTCTTGTGGGTTGTGTTGTTGAATAATGTAGAGGTTCCAGTCAGTGGCCTTAAACTACAACATCTAGATAAACAACCACGCTCTGTCTTTTTCCCTCTCTATCTCTATCTCTTTCTCTCTCCAGAGTTTCGTTTCGCTCCAGAGTCGCGCTGACTTCCTCATATCACTGACACGCACATACGGCGCAGAGAGTTCGCCCAAACGTGTAGAACTCTATTAATGGTGTCATACCTTCGTCCGAGGTTCTCAACCCTGATCAACAACCATCTGAGAGAACCTCGTCGGTTGATGTCACCTAGGTAATTCGAGTAACTATATAAGAGTGACTAACTAGTCATTCGAGTCATTCGAAAAGTAGTAAGTAATGATTACTGTTAACATTTATTTATATAATACGAGTAATAAAGTCAACAATTAAATTTAACTAAAAGCGTTGCTAGGGTATTGGGTTTAAGCGTTGTTGGCTATACTGATTATATTGTTGTATCTCCAGGAATCACAGGTTACGATCTATGGATGGCCTACGATTTTCGTCCGCCTCCGGTACAGCAGGGAATTCACTAGACCTATGTTTGAAAACGGCCCCGTATGTCATCATCCAGATTATGATGGGTACCGTGGTGCAGAATCCACTCCAATATAGCACGGAGCAGATTCCCCACATTAGACCCCACCCAATTAACACGAACAATCTAAGTAGCCAACGTTTTCTACCCATTTTTTGCAAAGACATTGTCAAATAAAGCAAATGCGCCACGACTGTAATTGCTATAATTCCTTCCAGTATGGTGGTCACTAATCTGCCTACTGTACTACCGCAGTGTGAGTTTGGTATAGATATTAGAGTCAGGCGGGTTAAGCACTCCAGAGCCACTACCAGCGAGTCCACGAGCAGCCAGATTGCAATTACTATCTTCTGTCGGGAAGATGTTTGAACTCTTCCCAGCAGATAGACAACAAACAGGTGCGGCATGATCTCAGCTCGTTTGAGTATCATGTGTGTCACAATCATCTTGCCATGGGCTTGCATAGCTGTTGGGAATCGCATTATCTTCTTCTTGCTCCATTCTCCGGTATGGCAATACAACATCCAGGCTATTAGTACCAAAAAGTATTCTATCGTGCCCCCATTAAAGTAACTTGGACATTGCGGCCCGGTTGTAGTTGGGGAAACGGTGGTGGTGTCGGGCCATGCCTCGGAGGTACTAATCTCTCCTGGGGTTATAGTCGTAGTCTGGTCACTTGTGGTCTGCATGTTGTTATATTCTTATCTGCCTAAATCGGTAGTATGTTACGCGGGTCCTTCTTGTAATCTTGCAGTAAAACTGTACGATTTGTCTTTCCCACTCCTCTAACTGTTCTCTTTCCTGAGATGTTATTCTAGACTTCCAGTCACAGTACCCTGGTAACGCTATGCTAGATGTTTCAGAATGTCCGTAATCCCTATATGTGGCACTAATATATCTTTTTTGTCCGTCCCGTACTATAGCTTTAATAAGACACCTCTCTCCGCAAGGAGTTCCTTTAATTTCCTGAATTCTCTGATCCTCATAAACTAGTTCTTCGCAGTGGCAAAGGATGATCTTGTTGTCTTCTGTTGTTACAGCGATCTTCTCTTGGTTTGTATAAGCGATTGTCAAATAGTAAACTATAATTACCGTGGTTAGGCTTTTAAGTTGCTTCTGCATTCCGTTCTTATTCGACTTCTCCCTTAGTTGGCTGCTTTATCCTATAAGTCTTCCTGAGCTTCGATCCCTGCTGCTCCGGGGCTGAAGAGTGACTACTTCCTCTTGTGCTTCAACTTTTAAGCAGAGCCAGCGCCCACCTCTGGGAGGAGTGGCTTATCACTCCTCCCCCATGGGCGGCGCATAGCTCTGATACCTTCCTGTAAGGCCGCCCGTCCCAATACTGCAATAATTACCATTGCGACCAGGACAGCCAAATAAGGCCAGACTTGAATGAATAGATCAATCATCCATCCCTGGATTGTTTTTCCACCTTCCTTAAGTATTGAGCCTATTCCGTATGCTGTTTCTTTAACCTTATGGCCTATTGCATAGCTAACAGTCTCATACCATGCACAGCTATGTGAATTCTCTCCCTCACCACATTTTTTCCAGCTTTCTTCTGGATACTGACACGTGAGGTTGGAATAGATTTTGTTCGAGCCTACCCATTCATATCCCCGAATCTCATCACCAAGGCACAGGCGACGTCTAGCTGCATGTCCTTCGGCTAATGCGATCATTGAGTCTGAGACAAAGGGAACTATCACTCCTTGAACTTCCTTCCGGCTACTTAATTGGTGCCCTAGGACAGCGTTTGTGCAACTCGTTCCTCTCGGCACTGCTCGTCTCCATGTTTGACCATACTTTTTCCAGATTACCCCTGCGGCATGTGTTGAATATTCACCTGCGTAGTAGCTTTTACAATAACTTTCCCATCCTGGTAGCTCGTAACAAGGTCTACGGGCTAAACTTATTGCACATTCGGTTTGTTCTTTATTACAAATCATTTTCCAAGGTCTGGGGCTAACATACCTCTCGGGGCGATATAGAGCGCCTGCCCATATATCCTGTTCTTTGGAATATACTGTAGCTAAATATTGGTACCTGATCCAATAATTGTTTGAATGCTGCAAACATGGGGCTACCCATTCTTTTATTTCTTCCTCCTGAAATCCCCACCAGGTTCTCAGCTTATCTCGTTTATGGTACTCATGCCACGCCTGCAGTAATATCTTTGCTGTTTTAGATTTTTTTAAATTTGTACAATCATAACGCCAAGTGGACATTACGGTTACTTCAGTTTCCCATAATCTGCATCTAGGGGACACTCCACTACTTTCCCAAACTGAGTTGTTGAGGCTAAGAAAAATACGTTCGGCTACACATTTATCGATCTTATCAAAATCGTTCTTTGGTACATTAAGTAGTTCATCTGGTTTGGGTAATTTCTGTGTGTACATGTCTGAGTAATAAGGTCCTATTAATCCCAGGTGAAGTCTAGCATGCCCTTCTATAAAATCTCCTTCAAAATGTGGTAACCTAGGAGCTATCCAGACCCAGGGTAACGTAATATTTAACCAATCTTCGTGCTTCGCATTGGATGGGCTAAATATAGCTGCCCAACTCCAATAATAATATTTCTGATTATTAACTGGGGTTATAGGTAAGAAATTTTGAGTTTTGCACTCACCATACAGGTTCCAGTAGCAATGTGTAAGCCTTTTTATTTTATTTTCCTTGCAGTGTTCATTATACGCTTTTCTCGTGTCTGCGTCTAATTTTGGGAATATCTCTTTAGGCAGGAACAAATCCATTAGTAGTCCATCCCCATCTACTATCATTGGGGTTAGTGGTGGACCTGTATACCGTTGAGGATGTGTTCTACCTGTTGGCCTTATTTTGAGCCTGATATTAGTCTCATTGGGCTTTAACGCCTCCTCGTATTTAATGGAGTGGATGGTCTTGATGCCAGTGAGGTTCTGGTTAGTCTGGGTATTGTTTCTTTGACTTCTAGGAGGGGTTGCATCGCAGTTCAAATGGAGGTTGCCCCAAAACTCCCAGCGAGGGAGAATTGCTTGACAGCTACTCTCTTTGGGTGGTGCCGGATAGATGACCTCTGTATCCCAGTAGCCTTGGTGCTTTAACCCTAGTAATGGTCTGCAGGCACGGTCACATTGCCATTCAGGGGGTTGTTTGTCTGGATGGATCCAGTTGCATCTCATTGTTCTCCGAACATAGTTCTCCAAAACTGCAGTCCAAACTACAATACCATCTTCTAGGACCAGCAAGTCAGTCATGGTCCAGGATATTCCGGTCAGGTTTTCAGTTTCGATATGCGCTGCCCACTCAGACATTTTATCCAATTTTCTTCTCCAAGCTTGGTAGCCTGCTCGTTTCACTTTGTTCCATGCCAAGGTTTGATTTGGAATGTCTTCTTTAGGGTCCCAGGGCATGAAAATGTTCCGTCTGGTGACGTCCCAGCAGGTCATGTTCGCGTACTTGGACCTTCCGTGGGACACTTGCACATGTGTTAGGCTCCATGGTCTGATTCCAGCTTGATACAAAATAACCAACATCATTATTAGGCCTATTAACACTACGCAATCTAAACAGGCCTTATTAGGAGCGGGTGCAATAAAAAAGACCAGCAAATGTACAAAAATTTAGCTTTATCTCCTATTTCACCTACAAGTAGAAAACTAGTAGTTTGCATATTGAACTGCGGTGCTATACTAGAGGCTGTGCAAACACCCTTGTTTACATGTAAAGACAATTCAGCTCTGATATTTTACATCCTTGTTGCCATTAAATCAAATTCACATTCTAATACTCACTTTACTGGGTTACTGCAGGTCTTATTTATAGCTCCAAATGTCAGTACAGTTAGGAAACCCTCATCTATTCTGGGAGACTTACCCTTCAGGAGTTGCTGTACATTAAAGCATGTTTGTGAGTGGATACTTGCTACGACAAACTACTGCTAAGACAACGTGTGCTTTGACCCACAATAAGCCCATCTTGGCTATAAAATAATGGCAGATTGACAACATCTGTTCCTTTTTCCTTGTCATTCTTTGACCTGTGGGGTCCTGTTTGTCTTTGTCCTCTATTTATCACGAGAGATTTACCGACTGCCAAGCACAATGAAGGGGGCAGCCTCGGTGTACAGCGAAGCCACAACCTCACAAAACATGAAAAAAAAACAAAGTTTTGTTCAAAGGTTTAGAGAACGATTAGAGCACATTTTGATAAGGTTTGTCCAGTCCTGTAAATACAATGCTGACAGACAACAGGGAAAAAATTTATCCAAGGGTTCAGAACAAGTGGACTTGTCAAATAAAGTGGAAGCTGTGTGGGCACGGTTATGTTTGAAATGTAAAATTTTAATTTTTAACAACTCCACCAAAGTTATGGGATGATAGTTTTGAAGACTACATGATTACATCAGTATATTTTTTAGACTTTAGGGTGTAAATAAAGTTAGATTTCTAGCACAGAAAGATAAACATGCCCTTCCACTCACCCACATTGACACAGTCAGTTGGTCGCAGGCTTGGCAGACTTATGTTACCTGAACAAATGCATTCATGGGACTGTCAGCTGGGAGTGAGAGCAATTTAAAAAAAAATCTATAAATGGTACAAATTTGACACTTTGATTAACATCTGAAGGTGACGGCGATAACGTTGTGTCTGTTTGTGGTGTTAGCAAAATACATCATGAACCAAAAATATTGATAGTTTTGAAACTTGGAAAAAAGTAATAATCACCAATGTGCATTTGCAACTAACAAAAACTAACTTATTGAGTCAACCCCATTCAAGATGGCCACCACAGGTAAACACTGACCTAGAATCTGTTGTGGTAGTAGCTGAGCCTACTCCCCAACACATATTCTGAGATTGCACAAGGTCTTTATTTGAAAATTTACTCTGAGTTTTGTCAGTTAGCAAAATATCTCCCGAATCACTCAACGATTTCCAATGAAACTTTCAGGAAATAATCATCAACAACAATTAGAATTCAAGACACAACAAATTGACCTTAGATAACACAAAAATGGCTGTTTTATTCAATTTTACAGATATTGTGCATCAGTCTGTTGTGGTTGTAGCTGAAAGTTATTCGCATTGAATACAACAAAGGCTATTCACTGCTCAAGATCAGGCGGTAAAACATTGACATTAACAGCTGGCTGTTAGCAAAATATCTCATTTACGACTGGATAGCTGCTAACTCTCAGAAAACAAACATTGATGGATAAACGTCTACAACTGAACTTTTGAATTTTAATCCAAAGCACCAAAACCAAAAAACAAAGCACAGTAGCCAACACATAAACGTCTATAACTCGGTCAATTTTACAGCTCTTGAGCTTAAATTTGGTGTGGTAGTGGCTGAGAGTCGTACTCAACAAATACTCTGAGCACTAACAGACGGCACGGGGACAATGTTTTCAAAATTACCCAGAGTGGCTATAACTTCCTCATTTCTCTACATGAGATGATCTTAGTCTAAAAGGCTGACACAAAACGGTGATGTGCATTTCCTTAAGGAACAACAAACCCTTAATTGGGAACTGTAATTTAAATACATACTTCCTCAAAAACTGATTTCAGTAGACATTCTTTCCTTTCCACCAGAAACAAACAATAAACTGTTTAAAAGCCTGTTCAGCTTTCATTAAATACACAGCCTGAATCACCATATTTTTTTCTACACTCTCACATTATTTGCCCCGAATCTGGGACAATCTTGTGATAATCCATTACATCATGTGCTTAGCTAGCCAGAGCACTTTCTAACCTCTGGTTGCTGTATTCCTATATGAATATTCAAAGATAGTAAATAAAATAAAATAAAGGGAAGATGTGTGTCTCCCCTTAAAAAAACAACAACAACAACAGAGAAAACTACTTAGTATCGGTTTGTATTACAGCTTCAGATAATATTTGACCCAAGCAGTTTAATGGAGCTAAAAGCCAGTGGAAAAAAAGATAAGATGAAAGTGCCGCTCGCGTAGAAATCTATTAAAAGCGTATGAAGTTAGCTTCTGAACGAGTATGAAGTTGGCTTCTATCGCACTTTCTGACGAACCAGACTTTTTTTTTTTTTCCGGTTAGCTAGGTGACTTTTGTTTACCATTAACTAGAGTTAAGTTCACTACACGTTTCAGAACCAGGTTTTAGCGAATCTGAGCAGCAGAAACGAGGCGAACAAGTAGCGTTAGCCGTGGCTCGATGAGTCAGCTTCAAGACAGCGTTTAAAGTAAATGGTTTGGTTTTTAGGTGTTTTCGTGTGTCATCCGAGAGCTGTTCTGTTTCTATAAATACCCTCTTTCCTCTTTCCAGGGGAACACGGAGAGAACAGGAGCTGGCCACATGCTGTCGCTTATCTCTGCCATGCTGGCTGCTCGCGTCTAAGCAAAGTCACTTGACCAAATTTTACTTTTTAGCCTATAGCTAGCTCGTTTCCTGCCGCGTTACATTCAGAAATAATAAATATTAACAATAATATTAATACTCACAATCATTCACGTCGTGTCCCGGTTCGTTGTAAAAGACATGCGCAGTTTTATTCAGATGTCTGTCTCACACAATGTCAGAGATCAGATCAGCAGCTGCTTCCTCCATGCACGCAGCGCGCGGATCACACAGCGCCACACGGCAACGCTACCAAAACCCCTCGCCGTCGCCATGGCAACAGGTCCACTTCAGCCAATCAAAACTCCTCCCCTCCTATCTCCCCTGGCAACTGCCGCAGCACGCGCACGCCGTCCAATTTATTTGCTGTTTTTTTTTTTTTTNGCGACGCTCTTTGAGTTTCGTCGCCAGCGGCTTTTCCAAGTCATTTAAAAAAAAAAAAAAAAGTGTTTTATAGTGTTTTAATTAAGCAAAATAAATAATGAATTACAGGATGAAATGTCGGGTGACACGCAAACACTATTCAGGGCTGGCTGCACAAACACCTCAGGGCGGAGAGAGAAACCGCACCCTGCCTCGTGACGATAGTGGACCCTCATAGGGCCCCTCCTAAAGTGAACCATACAGGAGGTTTAATATGACCACACCAGAGGCATGCTGGGTAATATCTAACCATATTGACAAAAAGTAAACACAGAACAAATGGCCTATTTGAAGGAATGTCTATCACCCACCACATTTCTTGTCAGAGTTGTAGACTGAGATCATCTCATGAGCAACTTTTTTTTTATTTTATTTTTTTATTAAATTTATTCATTTTACATCAATATAAAAAAATACAGTGTAGAATGTAAAAGACATCAAATGAAAGGTGGCAGTGAGAAGAAATAATCTTATATTATCTGCCCCTTTTTTTAAAAAAAAAATACCATATTTTCCGGAATATACAGGTAGTCCCCGATTTACGAGCGCTCTGATCTGCGAGGTTCCAGACTTACGAGCTGCGAATTTTTGGAAAAAACGAAAAAAATACTGAGTTTTCATGTGTTTTTTCACCACAGTTAGTTAGTTAAGCATATGAACACACGTTTCCGATCATTTTTATGCACTCATAAGCAGTTTTTGGATGAAAATAGAGTGTTTTTAGTCGCGCTAGCGAAAACCGTTCCAATTTACGAGCGAAATTCCGGATTTACGAGAGAAATGGCGGCCGTTCCGAAATACGAGATTTCCGGTTTACGAGCGCCTCGTTGTAACGGATCTCGCTCGTAAATCGGGGACTACCTGTAGGTTGCAGCTTTTTATCATTTTTGCATGCCCTGCGACCTATATTCAGATGCGACCTATTTATGGCTTTTTATAAAATAAGCTGATTTGTAATCATTTATTAACAAAAATTAAACTGAGACACACTCTTACAATAATGTCAGCTAACAAATATATTTTTTAGGTGTTTATCCTGCTAAAATTAAAATACCGGTACATGCAGGTCTGTTCGCTGCTACTGCATGTCTGGTGCTGCGCGTGCACGTTTTGTTTCATCAGACGTAGCTAAACAAATTTTTAAATCCAGCTCATTTCACAATTACGTTCATTTATTAAAGAAAAGTTCTGCTCAGACACATATTTGCTATCATTTTAATCAAACAAATAATTGTTTTTAAGTGTTAATCTTCTTAAAAGCCTTGCTGTGCGCTTCTGTGGCAGACATTTGCAGCAGAGCTAAACACGGTCCACATTTTGACGTAGGTGCGACCTATATTCAGGTGCGATCTATATATGGATTTTTCCAAAATTGTTGGCAATAATTGGACAATGCAACCTATATTCACGTGTGACCTATATTCAGGAAAATACGGTAAACAAAAGCAAACCCAATCCAAACAATCAACTCAAGCAATGTTTTTCAAGTAATTGAATAAAAAACAACAACAACAACAAAACAAAAACAAAAACTTCATTAGTTAACTAGAAAATTACTAATACAACGGATTTAACTAAAGATTTTTGTATTTTGCTAACAACTTAGATTTGATCATTTTTTTAAACACAAGCATAGATTTAGCATATTTAACATCGTTATCCAAATTGTTCCATAAATCAATTCCCTGTATCGAAACAGTCCGACCCTTCAAACTGGTTCTATACGAGGTTTTGCAAAAATCTCAGTTCCCTTAAGACTATAACAAGACCTTCTCTTAACAAAAAACATTTGAACGTTTGGAGGCAGTATTGTTTTGAGCTCTATACATGACTAATAAAATATTGTAATCCACCAAATCATAAAACTTCAATAACTTAAGTTGATTAAATAATATATTTGACGGATGACAATAAGGTTTCCCTAAAATAATTCTCACAGCTCTTTTCTGTTTATAGGCTTTGTTATAGTTTTACATGCCTTCCCCCAAACTTCAACACAATAAATTAAATGTGGAACAAAAATTGTATTACTGTATATAACAAATACAAAGCTGTCTCGTTCAAAAAATCTTTAACTTTATACAGTACTGCAGTAGATCTGGCTAACTTACTTTCAATCATATTTCAACTTGTATAAATTTGACTGAGTTGTAGCCATTTTTGTACTTTCTAAGATTTGTTGGTTGTGGTGGCCATCTTGAATTGAAATTACTTCAAATGGTAAAACAGCTGTAGCTGTGCATCCAATAAACATTTCCTGAAAGTTTAGTTGAAATCCTTCCGGTGGTTCGTAAAATATTTTGCTAACAGACAGACAACATTAACGCCCAAGAATTCACGCCAAAGTTTTAAACGCGGATCTTGCACGATCGGGCAGCTGTCGGTTCACAAGTGGGGGAATCAGTCTCAGCTACTACCACACCAAACCTTAGCATAAAATATATAAAACTGACTGAGTTATAGCCATTTTTGTGTTTGTTTTGTAACTGTACAGGCCAGGGGTCTGCAACCTTTATAATCAAAAGAGCCATTTTTACACCTTCATTCACTAAATTCAACGTGTCCAGAGCCGCAACAACCTGCTACAACTGTCAACTGGTGGCCCATGGGCCACTTTAAGTTTGTTGGAGGAGACTTTTGTGGCTAGTAGGGGTGAAATTATAAAGCTAAAATATCTAACGTTTTTTTTAACATTTATTGATATTATTACATATTATTACAGTTTAAGTTTATTTACAGTTTACAGATATTATTACAGTTTAAGACAAATGAAAAGACCAGATTTTTGTAAAGAGGTGGGGAAAGTTATTTTAATTAAAAAAACAAAACAATGAGCTATGCAGACCTATACGTATATATATATATTTTTTTTGTGTGTGTGGAAAAAATAAGTACAGGTAGTCCCCGACTTACGAGCACATCGACATACGAGGTTCCGGACTTAGCTGACTAACGAACAGTAAAGTTGTACAGAACATACAGAAAACACAGCACTGGTATGTGTTTTTAGATGAAAGTGTGTTAGCTAACAGTTTGTAAACAAGTTTCTGAGCATGTTTATGAACCCGTATGTACGTTTGTGTTGAAAAACGAGTGTTCGTAGTAGCGCTAGCATACATTTTCCGACTTACGACCGAAAATCCGGACTTACGAGCGACACGTGTTTCGTATTCTGACGTACGAGATTTCGTGTTACGAGCACCTCCTAGTAACGGAACTCACTCGTAAGTCAAGGACTACCTGTATTTGCCAAAGAAATTGCATGAAAACAGCTAAAACTAGTACTTTTTTGTTGTTTAACAACCAATAAACTTCAGTTTTATGTTACTTTTAGTCAAAGCTTGAAAGAGCCGCTCTGGAGGAACCAAAGAGCCGCATGTCGCTCTAGAGCCGCAGGTTGCAGACCCCCTGGTACAGACAAATGCACGCCCGGACGCAAGTAAAAACACTATTTTACATTGTTGCAGGTGAAACTCTGTCTCCGAGACTGGGCCTTCTTATTTTATTTTATTTTTTAAACGTCTGGCGGTTTGGTCTAGTTTTAGCTGTCCGCCGGGTTCAGCTCCATCGGCCGACCGAAATCACACCAAACTGTAACTTTCACACGACGGTGCAGCTTTACACGTCTCAGCCACTCCGTTTCATTAGTGCACGTGAGAAGCACTCTGTGAGCTGATCTAATAGGCTCTCTGTTTTCTTTTAAAGTAGCCGAGTGCCTTCCGTGGAGCGGAGCTGTAAATACTTCTGCACCAGCATGTTCATACACTGTTGCTCTTCCCTCTTCTTTCAACCGGACAAACAGGCTTCAGTGGTGTTTATGTGTCAGTGTTAATACCAGAGAGAAAGCCATGCCTGCAAGTGTGATGCTTATCATTCTTTTTTAAAAGGCTGCTCCAGTTAGTCCTCATCACCAACAGCCAAAAGGGTGATAATGTTTTTTTTACCCGTGTCTGCGTGCATATTTGTATGTATCATGAACCAATGGGTAAATTCCGATGAAACTCTCGGAAAGTCATTTTTAGTGATTAAAAATGGCCGCCACAGCTAACTGATCCGACTATAAATCAGTCAGTTTCACAGATACTGACCTGAAATGTCATCATTAAATTCCGGAGTCAACTACGTTTGTCTGTTAGTAAAATATCTCACAACCCACCACAGAGTTTTTAATGAAACTTCCAGAAAAATCATCATTGGATGTACATATACAGCTGATTAGTGTTTGGTGTCGACCTGATTCGAAGTGGCCTCTACAGCCAATCAACTTTAGCAAACACATACGTAGCTCTAGCTCAGTCAGATATACAGATATTGAGTTAAAGTTTGTGGCGTGAGTAGCTAAACACTTAAGCGCAAAAAGATAATCTTAATCAGATTGAGCATAATGTAATTTGTTTACAAGGCTCAACCACAATGGCTATTATTTTGTTTCTTCCCATCATAAGATAATACAAGTTTGTCTGGTCTTTCATTTAGTATGCAATAACCAATAATTCTCAGTCAGGTCATCTGGACAGTTCCTTTTCTATAGAAACATTTCACCCTCTATCCAGAGGGCTTCATCAGTCAGAGGAGTTCCAGTAAACTGTTTCTCCACCAAGCAGTAAACTCCTTAAGTGGACCAAGCAGCTTGCTGGAATTAAGATGGTTTCTGGGGGCCGTCCTGTCCCTCATCGACTCCTCCCAGGCAGGCGGCCAGAGCTAAAGTGGTTCAAGGCAACAAAGTTCATGCTCAATCATCCAGGTGATGAAGCTCTCCGGATAGAGGGCGAAACGTTTTTATAGAAATGGAACTGTCCAGATGATCTGACTGAGATTTACTGGATTTGGTACCTGGATGATTGAGCATGAACTTTGTAGTACTGTATGTAATGTGTTTCAAAAGAGGGTTTTGTATATATTATGCCATAAGTAGAATAAATACATGGATTATTTGTGGTATTTTCCCAGTGTTTCATTTGTATGTTATACGGTATAAATTTACTCATGCCTTGATTCATTCATGGTTTTTGAGCTCAGGTTGCTGTTTGACTTTTTTTTTTTTTTTTATTGTGCGCCGAGCTATTCTTAGAACTAGCAAGAAGCACAAACTCTGCCCTATTTTTCCCTAGTTTCACTCCCAGGGATGATGAAGTTGCAAATCTAACAAATGAGAAATAGGAGAGCAAGATGCATTAATCACCAGGGAAACAGCTGATTGAGGATGACTTTAAAAAGAGAGAGCCATTACTTCGTGAGCCTGCAGTGGTGCTAATCGGATTGCAGAACTGTTAGGCTAAAACAACATAACCCACCAGCCACCAGCAGTGGTTTTCTTAATGCAACTGGAGCTCTTTCTGATCTGTATCCCAGTACACCTGCATGCATGATGAGGTACTTTATGTTTTTCTGACATAAAAGATGAACAAGAGAATTCACAAAAAGACTGTAGCCTATGGACTCAATAGCAATCAGTTCAGATGATGCTAAAGGATTAAAGGAATAGTCTGGGAGTTTTTAAAGTGATGCTCTGTCAGTTACAGTAGTTATGTGTGTGTTCTGACTGAGCATAGAGGCTGTTAATGTATCGGCCCCCCCTCATCAGCGCTCAACTGAGCACTTTGCTCAGGCTGCAGGTTTACTTGTGGTTCCTAGAGTTTCCAAAAGCAGAATGGGAGGCAGATCTCCTCTCTTGTGGAACCAACTTCCAGTTTCTATACATGAGGCGGACACCTTGTCTAGTTTTAAGATTAGACTTGTCTTTCCCTTTAGATAAAATCAAAAAGGCGTTCAATACAAGATCAACTGGACTTTATTTGTTGAAAAAGACGTTTCGACCCCTATCTGGGGGCTTTTTCAATTCACACACAAAGCCCCCTGGATAGGGGTCGAAACGTCTTTTTCAACAAATAAAGTCCAGTTGATCTTGTATTGAACGCCTTTTTGATTTTATCATGTCCTGGACGACTGAGAATCTTCACCAGCATATTTCCCTTTAGATAAATCATATAGTTAGGGTCAGCTTGGGTTTCCTGAGATATCCCTTAGTTTTGCTGCTACAGGTATCCCGACTTACGAGCGCATCGACATACAAGGTTCCAGACTTACGAGCTGACTAACGAACAGTACATTTGTAAAGAAAATACAGCACTTTTATGTGTTTTTAGATGAAAGTGTGTTAGCTAACAGTTTGCAAACAAGTTTCTGAGCATGTTTATGAACTAGTATGAACGTTTGTGATGAAAAACGAGCACTTTTATGTGTTTTTAGATGAAAGTGTGTTAGCTAACAGTTTGCAAACAAGTTTCTGAGCATGTTTATGAACTAGTATGAACGTTTGTGATGAAAAACGAGTGTTCGTAGTAGCGCTAGCATAAATTTTCTGACTTACGACCGAAAATCCGGACTTACGAGCGACACGTGTTTCGGGTTCCGACGTACGAGATTTCGTGTTACGAGCACCTCGTAGGAACGGAACTCGCTCGTAAGTCGGGGATCACCTGTATATGCTTAAACTGCTGGAGGACAAATTGACCACATTTCCTCTGTGGCTGTCTTTGCTCTACTCTAACTGTTTGTATTTGTAATTATTTCTATCCTTAACGCGTTTTGTGTGTGTGTGTGTATGTGTGTGTGTGTGTGTGTGTTTCCTCCTATAGAAAGTACACCTGGACCTGCCATTCTGTGTTTGTTTCTCCTTCCTGTCCTCTCAAACTCAAAGCCGGTCGAAAAAGATCGAAGCTAATCCCGAACCTGGTACTGCTGGAGGTTTCTTCCTGTTGAAAGGGAGTTTTTCCTTTCCACTGTTGCCCATGTGCTTGCTCAGGATGGGAGACTGCGACAAAGTGAAGATGCTGGCTTCTTTAGATAGATAACTTTTACTTGTTGGCTTTCATAATGTATGTGAAAGTTGTTGGGCAGTGCCCTGAGACAACATCTGCTGTGACTTGGCGCTATATAAAAGAAGTGAACTGAATCAGTATGTCCAGTCAGTCCAAAAGTCAAAGTCAACTTTATTGTCAAAACTGCAATATGTACAGGACATACACAGGATTGAAATTGCATTTCTCTCAGTCCCTCGGTGCAACAGTAAACATTTAAACACTAAAACACTGAAACATTTAATAAACATAAGCATAAAATGAAATAATAAAAGTGTAATACTGTCCTGAGTTTTTGCATAGTAGTTTTTGCAAGTATGAAAAGTTACACCAACACTAAAACACTAAACATTTAATAAACATAAGCATAAAATGAAATAATAAAAAGTGTAATACTGTCCTGAGTTTTTTGCATAGTAGTATAAAAGTGTAAAAAGTATATCTATAAAATAAAATGAAAGTTCTGGCATTGACATTTGTAATAGAGTGACAAAGCAGCATATGAAGTTTATGTACACAGTATATGTATGAGGTAGTTGATATTGGTATAGAGGTAAAGTGGCATATGCAATAAGGCTAGTAAAAATAGTATATCAACAGTAGTGTAGATATAAAAAGTAGTGTAAATGTAAACAGTACCGGTAGTAATAAATGTAAACAGTACGAATGTAAACAGTAGTAATAAATGTAAACAGTAGTAATAAATGTAAACAGTAAATGTAAACAGTAGTTTAAGTGTGCTGAAAGTGTACTGAACTCAGCATTCTCCCAGCACCATACATGATCTATGCATGTGGAAGTGTTTCTGAGTCCATGGTGATGTTCATGATAAAGTATGACCTGTTTTTATTAATTTAGTGCTGCATGGGGGGCCTGATGGTCAAATCTGGAAATTCCTAATTTTCGGCTCATTCTACTTAAACCGGTAATTCTTTGCGAACTGCTAAACCCCTGCCCATCTTTACTTCTGTGAAATTCAGCTTCTCTTATCTCTTTCTATACCCAGTCATCTTACTGACCAGTTACTAATTAACCTGAATCAGTTCCAAAACAGTCCTCAAGCTGTTTTTTTATTCGTACCACTGAGTTTTCCAATCTTTCGTCACCTTGTTTGGTCTTTTTTGAGATGCGCTGCTGCCATCAAATTCATTTTCAAAAATACGGTTAAACGTTTCATGTGTATTAAACATGGGTTCATGAGATTTGAAAATCATTGCATTCTGTTCCTATTTTCATTTTACACCATGTATCAACTTTGTCAAAGATGTGGCTGTACGCTTGTGTAGTGATGTGAACATTGTTCGATTGGGAAAACAGTGAGGAACTAAACAAACGGTGTGCAAAAGTGCTAAAGTTAAGTTTTAAGTTCCTTTCATACTTAAATGACATTTTTTAAGTAAAGGGATTTTGGGAAGCTTAAAAGAGACACAGCAAACCCTTGTTTGTCCAGCCCAGGGGTCTGCAACCTGCGGCTCTGGAGCCACACGTGGGTCTCTTTGGTCCCTCCGCAGCTTAAAACTGAATTTCGTAGGATGTTGTACCCACAACAACAAATGACTAGTTTGAGCAGTTTTCCTGTCATTTCCTTTGCAAATATGTGGAAACTAGTACTAATACACAGAGTAAATTATACTCCCTTTAACTTTGTGCTTTATTTAGTCAAAGTAGGATGCTCAATTTCTCCACAATAAAAAAAAAAGCCTGCACAGTTCATTGTTTTAGTTTTTAAACAAATTGTCAAAATAATATCATAGACTTGTGACCTGGACATGGGTGGATGGATGGATGGCTGGCTGGCTGGCTGGCTGGCTGGCTGGCTGGATGGATGGATGGATGGATGGCTGGATGGATGGA
>JBBPBX010052476.1:0-24194 GCA_038048925.1 Garcialebias charrua
CCCCCTTGAAGACAAGACTGGTGTCTTTCTCGCGTTCAGCCCCTTGGTACACTGATGAGCTGCGCAAGATGAAGGCAACTGGCCGTGCTATTGAGAGACGTGTAAAATCATCTGGTCTCTCTGTGCATAAGCAGGCATATAAAGAACATCAGAAAGCGTACGCCTATTCTCTTAGAGAAGCACGCTCCAAATATTATTCTAACATCATCAACACCTGCCCTGGAAACTCTAAACAGCTCTTCTCCACAATCACTCGTCTGCTTAATCCCATTAAGCAAACTCTTGAGGACTCTGCTCAAAAATGCGACCTGTTTCTCTCATCTTTTAGAACCAAAGTTGACACTATCAGATCTCAGCTCCACAACCTTCCCGTTCTCAGTGTGCCACCTACCCGTCTGCATTCTGGGACCCTAGGCAGCTTTGACGAAGTTGTTCAGAGTGAGGTGGAGGCCATCATCAAGAAAATGAAGCCTTCATCCTGCGCCCTGGATCCTTTCCCCTCGTCTCTCGTAAAAACCAATCATTCTGCAATAGGCCCACTTATCACTCAAATAATAAATCAGTCTCTACAATCTGGTCATGTTCCACTGCCTCTAAAAACCGCCATCATTAGGCCTCTTCTGAAAAAATCTAATTTGGATCCCGACATTTTTTCTAATTACCGCCCAATTTCACACCTCCCTTTTCTGTCTAAAGTGCTGGAAAAAGCAGTTGCTGCTCAGCTGCAGGATCACCTACAACAACACTCCCTGTATGAGAAGTTCCAGTCTGGATTCAGGGCAGCTCACAGTACAGAGACTGCATTGCTAAGAGTTACTAATGATGTCCTCTTGGCTGCTGACACTGGCTCTTCCTCCATCCTTGTCCTCCTTGACCTCACTGCAGCTTTCGACACTGTGGACCATAGTATCCTCCTCCACCGTCTTCATGTGGAGGTCGGTCTCTGCGACACCGTCCTGGACTGGTTCAAATCTTTCCTCACCAATAGGCTGGAATGTGTCAGTCTTGGCAACGCCACGTCCCAGACAGTCTGTGTCTCCTGTGGTGTCCCTCAGGGGTCGGTTCTGGGGCCCCTGCTGTTTTCTCTTTACATGCTGCCTTTAGGTCAAATTATTAATCAGTTCAACATTTCTTTTCACTGTTATGCCGACGATACACAGCTTTACATCAGGACTGGAGCATCCTCATCTTCCAACTTGTCATCTCCATCTTCACTCACTGCCCTCTCTGCCTGCCTGGAGGCAATTAGGGCATGGATGAATCAGAACTTTCTTCAATTAAACTGCTCCAAGACTGAGGCCATACTGATTGGCACCCCTCACCAGGTACAGACATCTCCTATAACAAGACTTTCCTTTTCTGGACAAGACATCACCCTCTCCACCTCTGTTACTAATCTTGGAATAAAAATGGACTCCAATCTTACATTTGAAAATCACATTAAACATCTGTTTAAAACTTGCTTCTTCCATCTTCGAAACATCTCCAGACTTCGCCCATCTCTAACTTTTTCCGATGCCGAGAAGCTCGTCCATGCTTTTGTCTCCTCCAGGCTCGACTACTGCAACTCCCTGTTTATTGGAATCCCTGGCAAAAACCTTCAGAAACTTCAATATATTCAAAACAGTGCAGCAAGGATCTTGTTGAGAGTTCGGAAATTTGAACATATTACGCCCATTCTCCATAACCTTCATTGGCTTCCTGTCGCCTACAGAATTCAGTACAAAACTGCTCTCATTACACATCAGTGCTTACACGGAACTTCACCGGATTATCTGAAGGATATTCTTATTCCATACTCATCCACCCGTTCGCTGCGGTCACAGAACAGTAATCTCCTTCACATTCCGAGAACCAAATTAAAGACCATGGGAGACCGGGCTTTCAGTGTGGCTGCCCCCCGCCTGTGGAACTCTCTTCCTGACTGTCTGAGAGCCCCACAATCTGTGGTTGACTTTAAGAGCGGCTTGAAGACCTTTCTTTTCAACCGAGCATACTCTACCTCCTCATGATTCTACTTTTGATCTTAGCTGATACTGTTATTGATTTTAACTGTTTTATTATTTGTTTTGTTGACATTTAATTCTGTTGCACCTTGTAGCACTTTGAGATTTTTATTAATGAAAAGTGCGTTATAAATTGAATTCATTATTATTATTATTATGTTCTGGTCATGTTCTGGTATTTTAAGTTGAGCTGCTTATTTTAAATTAGACATTTTTATTTCATATTGTTGCACTAAACTTCAATGTGAAGAATTTTATTTTAAATCTTATTACTTGATTGTTCAATCTACCTCACAGAAGTACTCTGTTAAATGTTAAGGTAAATAAAATAAAAATTAAGGGACATCTGGATCTGTTTCTTTTTTTTCCCCTTCATTTTAAAAATGTATTTTAGAAGTATCGGATCGGGACTCGGTATCGGCCAATTCCTAAAATTAAAGGACTCGGACTCGGACCCAGAAAAACCTGATCGGGACATCCCTAATTACAATGATTATTATCTGCCACTCTTATTTTTTCATTATTTGTTTTTGAAGCAATATCTTTATTTTTCACCTCTTTCACAGCTTCAGCATAAGTAATTTTCTTATCAGATTTAACTTTTTGAATTTCAGCTGCCTCTTTTCTCACCATGCATCCTGCATATGCTGCAATGTGACTTCCTCCATAGTTACAACATTTTACAGGATTATTTCCACACTCACCATATGAATGGTCCCCTCCACATCTACCACATCTCTGTTTCCCTTTACAAACGTTTGCAATATGTCCATATCTTTGACATTTATAACATCTGAGAGGTGGTGGAATATAAGCCCTTACATTAAGGCTCATGTAACCGATCATCACTTTATCAGGTAGAACTCTGTCCTTGAAATACAGTAGGACAGATGTACTGTCCACTTTCTCCCCATTCCTATAAGCTTGCAATCGCTTAATGCCTGTAATCTCTCCTCCTTTGATTATTTTCTTTAACTCCTCCAAGTTTTCTCCTACAGGAATCCCTGATATTACTCCTCTTGTTCTTCTTTCTTCCTCAACAATCTTTCTTTCCAATACTTCTTTTTTTACACACTGTTTGTCATTTGAAAGCCTTATTCTTTTGTTTAGCATTCTTACAAATGATAAGTAGGCTTCCATCCCATAAAACAGGGGTGCTCACCTGTGTGGCAAGATGGCGCCTTTGTGTGGCTTCGCCAGTGCTACCCGATTCATCCGTTTTAGCCGTCTTTTGCTTTTATTTTTAGTCTATTTAGTTTTTATTAGTAACTGTGTCACGTTTGCTGTTCATGTTTACGTCCGAGATGTAACATTCTGTTTGGTATTTCTGGCACTGTTTTAAACTGGTTTAAGTCTTATTTGTCTGATAGGTCTTTTACTGTTTTTATGAACAATGTTCACTCTAATGTTTCTGAGCTGTCCTATGGGGTGCCCCAGGGTTCAGTTTTGGGCCCACTCTTATTTTTACTGTACATTCGCCCATTGAGTTTTATTTTCGATCGCTACAGTAACGTCTCATACCATGTCTATGCAGACGATATTCAAATCTACTGTTCTTTTCGATTGTCTGAATTTTACAAATTGACCGAACTCAGTAACTGCCTATCTGACATTAAAATTTGGCTTAATGACAACCACTTGCAGTTAAATGCTGCTAAGACTGAAACACTTATCGTTGCTCCAGATGATAAAATCTTGGAAATAAGGAAGCATCTTGGGTTCTTAAATCCTTCGAACAAAAACAACCTTAGATATCTGGGTGTTCTCTTTGACAGCTCTCTGTCAATGGACAGTCATTGTAAACTGTTAGTTCGCAACTGTTTTTATCATTTAAGGAACATTTCAAAGTTGCGAGCTATTTTATCTAGGACAGAATTAGAAATGGTTGTCCATGCTTTTATTTCTTCTCGGTTGGATTATTGTAACGGCCTTTTAGTAGGGATAAGTAAATCCACCATGGCTTCTCTTCAGTCTGTGCAGAACGCTGCAGCCAGACTTTTGACTGGAACCCGCAGAACGGATCATATTACTCCTGTTCTGTACTCTCTCCACTGGCTTCCGATATATTTTAGGGTTCATTTTAAAATTTTGGTTTTAACTTTTAAAGCACTCCATGGTGAGACTCCCAAATATGTTTTCAATCTTTTGAAGCCACTCTGTCAGTCTAGAACTCTGAGGTCTTCTAATCAGCTACTGCTGTCGGTCCCTAGAACCCATTTTAAAACCCGTGGTGATAGAGCATTTCAGGTGGTGGCACCGAGGCTCTGGAACGCTCTCCCTCTAACAATGCGCGGCTCCGAGTCGACTGATGCATTTAAGAGAAGTCTTAAGACTTATCTTTTTAAACAGGCTTATGGTTAATTGTACTTATTGGTTTTAGAGTTTATCATGTGTAACCTTTTTGTATAGCATGTTTTAAGAGTGTATAATTTTAGTATAATTTTAGTATGATTTTATTATGTGTATTTCTTTTGTAAAGCACTTTGTGATTTTATATCTGTGAAAGGTGCTATATAAATAAAGTTTACTTACTTACTTACTTACTCATAACGTCGATCCCGATCTACCTGTCGATCGCGGAGGCATTACTGGTCAATCGCGGCGTGACATTAAAAAATTGTCAGCCTATCAAACATCCTGTCACTTGATTGACATACAGGGCAACCAATCAGATGACGAGCTTTAGGTCACCGCTCATGTGTAAAAACAACGGCGTGAAAGCGAAGCACAGCAAAACATACAAGCGAAAACAATCATATTTCGAACTGTTCATGGAAAATACGACATCGACTTCCCACCGAAAAGCCAGCTGAGAAAGAGAGAGGTGGAGGAACTAAAATCCCAGTTGTCCGGACAGCAGTCATTTTTCACTCACCCAAGCGAAAGCCGCCACTGAAGCATCGTTCCAGGTGAGTGACGCTGTGATGTTTCTCTGCACGCTTAAGAAACATACTGGTTGGGAGTTGACGTCGCTTTATTATTCAAATCATACGAGACACTTTTCATACAGCATAACCTTGACTACTCTCCGTTCTCTGCACTTTTCCGCTCCCTGTCTTGTACCCGCGCGCTTGCGTCACACTCTTTCGCGGTGTGTTCACTGACAGTCTGTAACATAATGCATAAGCACTGCTGTATACATTAAATCTCTCCGTACCAAAAGAGCCATTTTTATGCCTTCGTTCACTAAATTAAACGTGTCCGGAGCCAAAACCACCTGCTACAACTGTGGTTATCAACTGGTGGCCTGTGGACCACTTTAGATTTGCTGGAGGGGGCTTTTGTAGAGATGACATTATAAAGTAAAAAATATCTAATGATTTTTTAACATTTATTAAAGTAAAAGACCAGATTCTTATAAAGAAGGGGGTGGAGATCAGTTTCTACCATCTTTTTTTAGATAAAAAAAAAAAAACTATATTGCTGTCACCATCACCGGCACCTCATGTGGTCCCTGCGGGCGACCAGGCGCCCGCGGGCACCACGTTGGTGACCCCTGAATATGTGTTGTGCAATATAGGCTTATTCAGTTATGCAAGGTACATCAACATACATTGTACATGAAAAGAATCCTTAAAGGGGACCACACATTCAAAATTCACTTTTTAATGTTTTTTTACTCAACTTTGGGTATTTACTTCATAAAAAAACAGTCCAAAGGCCAAAAAAATGCACCCAGTGGTTTATTTACTCTAAGTAGATTTATTTTACTGTGATAAAAACGGTTCGTTTTTGAAATAAACTGGAAGTCAATCTCGCTTGTGACGTCAAAAGCGAGAGAGGACAACCCACCCCAACCTGAGTCCAGCCCCTCACCTAGCAACCCCTGGTTAGGCTCAACCCACTTCTGTATTAAACACATGACTGTTGTTTTTCATGATTTCATCTCATCTTTTGTTTATATGTTATTAATTTCATGTGTACAGCACTTTGTTGCAGCTGTGGTTTTTTAAATGGCTTTATAAATAAAGTATAATTGTTATTTTTATGTTTTAGTTCAATTTTTAGTGTATTTGCGATCGCTCCCAACGCGCAGCCGGCAAAAATTAAACGAGCAGACCCCCGGCGTAGGGACCGGCGTCAACGGGACCCTCTTCTGGCGGATGGAGCGGAGCTTCAACTGTACAGCCTCGCAGCAGCCTGGCAGAAGCCTCGCAGCAGCGAGGACCTTCTCCTTACGGATTAATTTACGGGAGACACTTGGTGAACGTTGTGTGTGTCTTGACTGGAACAGCGATAACTCTCAAAGTCTCCGCGTGCAACGAGCGGAGCTGGCGAAAACCGGAAGAGGAACAAGCTAACATTAGCATCGGATTCGGGTGGTCTAATGCTAAAAGGAGCAGCAAATTGCGGCGCGCTCAGACGGGTTTCGGTAAGTTATCTTAAGCTAACACTAACAGTAAGTCAAATGAGTAATAAAAAAGAGCTAATTTTAAAACAACAACACATTACAGATACTGGCTGTGCAGAGGGCGTAAACAGATCTTTGAAGGGCGTGGACTTCAGAACTTGTATCAGAAACCGGTCGTTCAAAACGAAAGTTAAAAATGGCAGAATTAAAAAGGGTATAATTAATTATCTAAGAATTATTTTGTGTATTAAAATTAGAGATGCTCGATATTGACTTTTTTGCCGATATTCGATATGCCGATATTGTTTAACACTTAATTTCCGATTACGATATTAACCGATATTACAAACCGATATTAAGGTGATATTACAAACCGATATTAAGGTGAAATTATATATCTCCTGTCAGGGACATTTTGTCTGCTTTATTGTGTTGCCCCACTGGATACATTCCATAGGCAAACAGTCTGTAGAAAACAAGAACTATTAATAGTTATGGAAAAACTGCCATATTTATTTAAAAAAAAAATCTTAAACAATAGGTTGGATCATGCTCTCCCTGAGATAATCCTGACAATACCCACTATAGCTAGGACAAATTTGACTTAACAAATAAAATTAAACATTGTAGCTGTAAAAGAGCTTGGAACATGTAATGTCAACTAAAATAACAAGTAAAATATACAGCCTACTATAATTTTTCATTGTTAAATAAAATGTGAATTATCGGGCTTTTGTTATCGGAAGAGAAACCGATACCGATATGTAGAGATTTTACATTTTTATGCCAATATCGGTCCGATAATATCGGTAGGCCGATATTATCGGACATCCCTAATTAAAATGAATTAATATTGTCAAGATAGCACACAGGCATAACATAAAATTTTTAAATACTTACATGTGGTCCCCTTTAATACATTTGAAGATAATTATATGTTTTGCATTTTTGTATTGGTAGATCATTTTGAATTGTTTTATAAGTAGCTCGCATGCTGAAAAAGTGTGAGCATCCCTGCATTACAGCTTCCAGTGCTAACATGTGTTTTATGTACAGAGTTTCAGGGGTCACCAAACTTTTTGAAACTGAGAGCTACTTCGTGGGTACGGAGTGATACAAAGGGCACCAGTTTGATAAACTCTTCGGAAATAACAAAGCATAAATTGAAAAAAATGTATAATAAACGTATTTTTAAGAACATATTTTTAAGATAGACATTTTAAAATATATATAAATACAAAAAAGGAATAACAACTGAATAAAATGACATTTTAAATGCAGCTTAGTAGTGAGTTGTGCTATTTTTAGAACAGGTCCGCGGGCACCTCAAATGGTCCTTGGGGGCACCCGGGTGCCCGCGGGCACCGTGTTGGTGACCCCTGGAACAGGAGACAGATCAGCTTTTATTTTGAAAGAACCTCGCAAGCGCGTGCACAACCACACCGCGTGAGCGCTGACTTTTTGAAGTGGAGGCTGCTGGACCGAAGTATAATATTGAACAATTTTACTAGAAATTACAACCATACCTGTTAGAGAACAAACATGTGGTTGGTGGAGGTCTGACGTGAAGCTCCTGCTCCTACACAGAAAAACACACACACAGTCACGAGACTAGATTATCCAAGCACGCGACAACGAGACGTAGCTGCTAACAGCTACACATGCTAACAGCTACACATGCTAACAGCTACACATGCTAACAGCTACAGATGCTAACAGCTACACATGCTAACAGCTACAGATGCTAACAGCTACACATGCTAACAGCTACACATGCTAACAGCTACACATGCTAACAGCTACATGCTAACAGCTACACATGCTAACAGCTACACATGCTAACAGCTACACATGCTAACAGCTACAGATGCTAACAGAGTGAACTAACTTCTCTCCACAGACAAGAAGCTGCAGTGTTACAAGCCTCTGGCAGCAGCAGCTTGGAACTAAATCACAGAATAAAGTATTTGACTCACGAGAAGTCTTTTTTCATCAGTAATTGAAATAAATCACGGAGCTAAATCCAGACGGAGCTTCTCATCGCGAAGGAAAACAAAGAGGCCGAGCTGGTGACGTCATGTCCACATATTTACCAGCACCCACCACCAGGGGGCGTCCAAGGACATCATTTCAAAAGTGGATAAAACATTGTTTGATTTTATTTGGAAAAAAAAGGTTCATCTAATCCGAAAAAATGTTATGATAAATAAGCTGTGCTCTGGTGGGTTTAATGTATTAGACTTACAGACTCTAAACTCCTCCTTTAAAATTAAATGGATCAAAAGATATCTCTTAAATCCAAACTCTTTGTGGAACTTCATTTCAACACATGTATTTGAAGCATTGGGTGGTCTATCTTTTATTTTAAGGTGTAATTACAACATTGACAAAATTCCGATCAAACTCTCCAACTTCCACAAACAGCTGTTTTTGTGCTGGACTCTGGTTCACAAACACAATTTCTCTCCACACAAATACTATATTTGGAATAACAAAGACATTTGTTTTAAACATAAATCTATTTTCTTTAAAAATTGGTTTGACAGAGGAATAGTTCATGTACATCAGTTATTCAACAAAGACGGCAACACTTACTCTTACAGTGAATTTTTAACTACGTATAACTTTCCAGTACTACCAAAAGAATTTGCAATTGTCTTTGATGCAATTCCATCTGGTGTAAAAATGTTGATGTCAAATCCTGTACACAACAGCACGAACTATTTAACTGAAGAATTATTCATTGGTAACTCTGACCCTTTTTTAAGTGAAAAAACAAATAACAAATGTATTAGAGAATTAATAATTAGAGAATGTATTAGTAAACCTGCTTCTATATTCTTCTGGGATAATTTATTTAATGATATCTGTTGGAAAGATGTTTGGTTGTTACCTAGAAAATACTTTATAACTAATAAGATTCGAGAAGTGTCCCTAAAGATTCTGCATAAATGTTATCCTGTAAACTATATAATCTCCAAGTACCGTCCAAACGTAGACCCAATGTGTTCACTCTGCCACAGCTCTGAGGAGACCATCATCCATCTCTTCTGGGACTGTTCTCATACTCAGCTGTTCTGGAAAGACATTTTCATGTATGTAAATAGAAAGTTAGAAATTGACCTACCATTTGACGCTAAAATTATACTGTTTGGTTTCTTTTGTCCAAATATTTCAAGTGAGAAAGTTTTTGTTGTAAATTTAATACTACTCTTAGCCAAATTTTACATCCACAGCTGTAAATTCTCCTTGCTAAAACCTAGATTTATAGTGTTTTCTAATTATATTTCCTCTTACTTATCTACTTTAAAGTATTGTACTAATGCAAAAGCTTTAAAAACTAAAACAATCTGTAACGAATTTCTGTTGTAAGCTGCCCAAAACACATTATTGTTTTTGTTTATGTGCCTTTATTCTCTTTTATGCTATGCATGCCTTAAGTCTCGAGCCATGTTTGACATTGTAAGTTTTTTTTGTACTTGTTTTTTTATTTAAAAAAAAAAACACCAGGGGGCGACGTCACCACACAAACAAAAGGAACCTGGATTACATGGAAAATAGGATCTTCCCCAAAGATTAAAAGAAACATTTCTAATAACTACTAGATAAACTTTTCTGTAAAACAAGAAAAATATTATAAATACGGAGCATTTTTGATCAAATTCATTAAACAACAACCCTGTTACACAACATTGTTGGTTTGCAAATAACAATTTGGTGCATTACCACCACAAACTGGTGAGGAGGTGGACTGAAACAATGCAAACAAACAAATAAAATAATTAATTATTGATTACCATTTAATTAATTAATTAATTAATTAAATAATGGATAAATAACAATTCCTTCAAACTCCTTGTTTCAGATATTGTATTAAAACCTGAGCACCATTATCTTTTGAATTCTGCAATAATTCATCTGTATCAAAACTTTCTTTGATTTCAGTGAGACTGTTCATCAGTTGACTTCTTTCATGTCTGTATTTCTGTCAGTTCAATAACTCATGTTCTATGGTCTCATCTTCTCCACAGTAGTCACATTTATGATGCTTCCCTGTTATGAATAATGTTCTGTTCAATCCTGTGTGTCCAAATCTGAGACGTGATGTGATGTTTCCTCCTCCTGTTTCTTTCACATCTCCTCATTTCTCCTGTTTGTTGTTGAATTCTATAAAACCATAGACATTTTCTTTCTTCTTCCTATTGTTTTTCATCTTGCACTCATTTTTTCCTTGACAATGCTTTTTATTTCTGTCGACTCAGTTTTATATCTATTTCATTTAATGAATCCATATTATTGATTAATGTATTCTATAACTGTATTGGAATGTAAGTATTTATTCCTATTAATTTCAGATCTACTATTGGGTCTGTGAGTATCCATGGTTGTATGACTGGTTCTGGTTCTGTTGGGCTCACATTAATATTATTGATGTGAATTTCTGTAGTTTTCTGATTTATGGTCCAACCAAAGCTTTTGAAATGGTTCTTGTCTTTTCCCAGTATGGTTTGAACACTTCTTGTGTCGGATGCTTCTGTTCAGGACCTTTTACATTTGTCCAGTAGTTTAGAGCCAACTGGTCCATTCTGGTGTTCAGTGCTGGTTCTCCCATTTCTACTAATCTTCATCCTGTATGTGTTGTTTAAAGGCACCTGTAATCATTCTTAATGTCTGATTTGAATCATGTTTCATTTTTCTAAAGTTGTATCTGAAGCTGAGTTATAAACAATGGGCCTCATGCACAAACCGTTCGTACGCACAGATATGTGCTTATCCTGTGCGTACGAGTGATTAAGGATCATTTGTGGCATCCAACACTGTTTTCGTATCCTACGAATTTATTCAGATACGAACAAAATCTACGAGTGGTCCGGACCTGTCGTATAATTTAGGAGCGTCAGTCTGCTGTCATCCAGACGGATCTTCTCCACGAATAACTTCATATTTCGTTATTTAGAAAATATTTAGAGTTTAAAAAAATCACGCACCATAATTATTCTTGACAATAGGTTATTCTGTTTGAATTAGAATTATAATTTTAAGTTTAATTTGTCTGGTGTGTCGCGCAGGCTTCAGTGAGTCGTGCGCTCCTTGGTCATCAAAGCCGCTCCTCACCCAGGTACATAAAATTCACACCGCCGCAGAACAAGTACGAATTAAGACTGATCTTGTGTCAAACACCATCGGAGCAATAGATTATTATATCTGATTCGAAATATAACCTGCAGAATGTGGTGGTTGCGCGCTGACCAGGAGGTGCGCGCATCATTTGTGCTGCAAAACATGTTGGCACGCGTCTTGCAGCGTGGCATTTACAGTATTGTCCATCCATCTCGCAGACTGATCTCCTCCTGTCCGTGCTGCGGCGAGACGTTTGTTTGAAGCCATTTTCAGATCAAACCATTTATTCTTGATTTCTGATACTGTACGACCCACGGGACACACAGCATGCACTACAATATTAATATGAAGTTAACTGTAGTTTAGAGACATTTTAAAATGCTTCTGTTGAAAAACACATCCGACACTTGCGGGGGGTGGGGGGGTAGCGGTGCGCCACAGCTCTTCTGAATAAGTGAAACTATAATGTAACACAGTACACTAAAATTAAAGATATTTGACCATCCGACACTTGCGGGGGGGTGGGGGGCAGCGGTGCGCCACAGCTCTTCTGAATAAGTGAAACTATAATGTAACACAGTACACTAAAATTAAAGATATTTGACCATCCGACACTTGCGGGGGGTGGGGGGGTAGCGGTGCGCTACAGCTCTTCTGAATAAGTGAAACTATAATGTAACACAGTACACTGAAATTAGAGATATTTGACCATCCGACACTTGCGGGGGGGTGGGGGGCAGCGGTGCGCCACAGCTCTTCTGAATAAGTGAAACTACACAGTTGTTTACAAACTTTACACTAACATTAAAGATATTTGACCATCCGACACCTGCAGGGGGGGGGGGGGGGTAGCCACAGCGCGACTGAGAGCAGATCTCCGAACGCGTGAAGTTCCTCATTTTACTTCATGAGTTTGAATGAATGGACACTTCCTGCTGTCAGAAGGCAGGAAGCGTGGCCTTATATGGTGTTTTGAGGGGTGGAAATTATGTAAATTACATTCACGCGAGCACGCGCAGGTGAGTAGAACAGGTGGAATTCATCACCTTTAAGCAGCCCGTTTACACGCTTTTCCTGTGGATAGAAGAGTTTGTTGGTTCTGACGTGGCATGTTCGTACGAACGCTTCGTACGAACAAAAGTAGGAGAAATTTAGGATAAGAATAAAAACATTTTCGTGCATGAGGCCTAATACTTCTGTAGTCTACTACTGGTTTATTTTGTACTTTATTGTAAATACAAAGCAGAACAACAATGCAATATAATGCCAGTCTCCAGGGGGTTACAAACATTGGGCCTCATGCAAGAACTGTTCGTACGCACAGATTTGATCTTAAACTGTGCGTACGAGTGATTTAGGATCATTTGTGGCATTCAACAATGTTTTCGTATCCTAAGATTTTTTTCAGATACGAACAAAATTTACGTGTGGTCCAGACCTGTTGTATATTTTACGAGCAGACAGTCTGCTGTTATCCAGATGGAATTTCTTCACTAATAACTTCATATTTCGTTATTTAGAGAATATCCTGAGTTTAAAAAAAGCACGCACCATAATTATTCTTGACAATAGGTTATTCTGTTTGAATTATAATTGTAGTGATACACCTCCAAGTGATACACGTCCAAGCACAGGATAGTAAATAAGCTTAAACAGTTTAAACTATTCTAGTTGCGAAAAGAAACCGTTCCAACTAGAACTTAGAAACGCTAAGCATAAAACCCACAACAAAAACTAACCTTAACAACCGTTTAAATCTGCAGGATTTAATTGACATCGGTTATAAAGCTAAGAACTGTTTTTCTTGTGTGTGACGTGGAATCTGACGACCAGAGTGAGTTTGACGTAGTGAAACGTTGTTTTTAGTTGCTTAATTGCTACTTTTGTGTTATTGAAGTTGTTATTGTTTTCTGAACACTCCCAGCCAAAAGAGGTTTTGATTGTTGATAAGTTGAAGACTTAAATGGATTTTAACTATGCCAACATGCTGTTCATTTTGTTAAAGATCTCAATCTTTGAAGAGTCATTGTAGATTAATACTACTTAAGGTACTATAATCTACACTGATCTCCCAATCATTTAGGTAGAACCGATTCGATCGTTTCTATTCTAGATCTATTCATTTTGATGAGTCTCGCCATAGACTTCAAAATTTTTAGGGATTACCAAATCTTGCGTCGTTCGTCTAAAAGACAACAGACATTTAGACCAAACTAGTTTCATTTTTATTTTTAGTTTAACCTAAACTAAATAATGAATGGAGGAATAGTTTGAAAGAAGAGGCCTTCGTTACAGAAGCCCTCCACATTTCTATAGGTATAGATCCCTATTTCTGATTTTTACAGCATTGATCCACCCCTTAATTGGTAATTGTAGCTGATCTAATCCATGATAGCTTACATACCAGGTGCATATAGGTAAGGCTTAATGTAGAATCCCTATCATAAGCCCACCTAAAACCACATAATTGCATGACACATTGAACCAGGGTGGCACCGACTGGAAGCCATCCAGCCTGCAACCTTCGATGTGGGGACCTGCTGATCCAACGTTGGTCTTCAACCTTCATCCAAGGCCCGCCTCCTCTGCTTCAATCGAGGGATCCCCTCTACATGCTGATTAAAAACCATTCTTGCTGATGAAATCAATAACCCCCATCGTTGTGGATTTACCGTTGTGGATTATAAGACTTTGTTTCCAAGGGATCACAGACTCAGTTTTCCATGGGTTAACAGACTATGTTTTCCAAAGGATTGAAAGCTTACCGCAAAGGGATTACCTACGAACAGTATGGAATTTCCAAAAACATTATGGGAGTATAATTTTGAACTTTTTTTTGATTTTTTTTTTTCCACTTGCTGGATTACATAGAGGTCAGAGACATTCGGTGGTATCCTTTCGTGTTGGAACTCATCTCCAAGGACAGGCGATGACTTCCAAAAAGGGGGACTGTAGTGATACACCTCGTCTCTGATATTTTAGGTTTCACACCTCTCTGAAACTCTAAGTGTTACACCTTCTTGAAGCCCTCAAGGAGACAAATTGACACTTATATTTTGTGACAATTATTATGAATTAATGGACACTAATTAATCAGATTGAACTTTCTCTTTAATGTGTGTTAATTCAGAATTGATCAAACAGTATTTTTGTCATTTCAATGATGATCTGTTACTTGCATGAGCTTTGACCTTCTGCTGGTTTTATTTCTGCAAGAGCAAGCAGACTCTGTCGCTAAGGCAGAAGTCAGGGTAAGAGCTGTTCTCTGCCTTCTCTTGTTTTGTCTTCAAGCTAGACTCAACAGGACAGTCCACCTGGTCGTTTATGTAAACAGTTTTCCTGTTGTCCGTCAAGAGACTTTCTGCCTATGGGATCATACTTCCATCTTTTATTTTTGTTAACCAGCCTGTAGCCGTTGAGGAGGTGGGGAGACCCCACCTCCCCCATATAATGGGCACTTCCTATTTGGAAGTTAGTGTTTCGAGGAGTACGAACTGTCAACCTGCTCTCCTCCCTGGGAAAGCTGGAGTCGGCCCGGTCATATGTCAACGACCCACGTCTCCGCTAGGATCATAGTAAAGCCTTACTGTGATTCTGTCACTCTTCTGGAAGAATTTGTTTTCTAAAGTTTTATTTTGAAAGTCAGTCTGTGCGCTCGACCGTTGGTCCCTGCCGAGGGAGGCGAGTTCCTCGTATCGTGAATCAGCACACTCACGCTGAAGTCCAACTGGACGGCCACTGGACAAACCCATCCACGTGTGTGTCCACAAACTTCTCCACTCTTGTCTCCAAGAGACGAACCTCCAACAGGTAACGAGCCGTGGTGTGTTTGAGCGTGCGGGAGCCCAGCCAGTCTGCTCGTGTGGGGGAAACGGTGTCACCCAGTCTGGTTCAAAGTAAACAACTTTAGCTTAACTTAGCTCCAGAACTCCTTCCTCCTATTTCTTATTTTTCATAAGCTATTTAATCTGTCAAGTAATGTGCCAACAGTTAAGTTTTAATTGTCTGTTTGTTTTAATTTGAATTCTTGTCAACGTAGTTATTAAATCAGAGCTAATATCGATACAAATGTTTAATGTAATTCTTGTGATAGTTTCAATAAAAGGTCTATTTTTTTGGTAGACCAACATAAATTGAAGTCTAAGCGTGAAATTACATTTCTGATTAATCACAGTAAAAACAATTTAGTATCGGAAAAAGGAAGAACTCGCACTTTGGTGGCAGTTTGTGCAAGATTAAAGTCTGCTAAACTGCGCATCCAATAATGGTGGCTCAGTAAGTGTTTAAATACTATACGTCATTATTATTCAATTACATAATTATAATTTTAAGTTTAATTTGTCTGGTGTGTCGCAGGCTTCGGTGAGTCGTGCGCTCCCCTTGGTCATCAAAGCCTTCCTCAAATTAACACCCTGTCAGCCCGTGTTCTGACAGCGGTTCTGACAGTGGTTCTGACAGTGGTTCTGACAGTGGTTCTGACAGCGGTTCTGACGGGAGACTGGAGCTGACGGAGGAGGCTGCGCGCCCTTGCGCTCCTGTTGCTGGGAGCGTGGAAGTCACACATGAGGAAATGATTCCTTCGGCAGTTATTAATCTTTCCCACAAAACACTGGAGCTGCAGACTTCCTCCCCCTTCACGGCAGGTGCACCGGGACGTGTGACTTCCACGCTCCCAGCAACAGGAGCGCTTGTGTAATAAGCTGCATACACGCACTCGTGCTGTAGTTGAGCGCACAGTTGGAGTTTTGACATGACATTTATTTTTCCATCCATCTCGGTAACGCAGACTTTTCCTTGACCTCCTCCTGTTGCAGTCAGCACCGTGCTGCGGCGAGACGTTTTTTTGAAGCCATTTTCAGATCAAACCATTTTTTCTTGATTTCTGATACTGTACGACCCACGGGAGACACAACATTAACAGCAGTGGTTATTTCATGCCATTCTTTGGCTTTTCGCTGTCATTTTATGAACGGACACTTCCTGCTCTGAGGCAGGAAACGTAGCCTTATATGGTGTTTTGAGGGGTGGGAATTATGTAAATGACCTCTCCGCGTGCACGAGCAGGTGGATAGAACAGGTGGAATTCATTATATGTACGCAGCTCATTTACACACTTTTCCTGAGGATAGAAGAGTTTGTTGAATCTGACGTGGCATGTTCGTACGAACGCTTCGTACGAACAAAAGTAAGAGAAATTTAGGATAAAAATACGAACATGTTCTTGCAGGAGGCTTATTGAGTCAAAGAATTAGAACAACATGTTACACAAATACATTAAAGAGATACATAAAGTACAAGTTTTATGGTTTCATGTTGGTGGACTGTCTAATATTTTGTTTGACCTCATTTTCAAAAATGGAAATAAGTGGTTTTTGATTAGTGTAACAACATTTGTGGATTTGTCTAAATATATAATGAGATTAATGATATAAAATATTTTCTTTTAGCCGATGGTTGGTCAGTGAAGCCAAATAACAAGTGTTCAAAGCAAAGGGACAAATGTGGTTCAATAGAAGTAGAAGTCAGGATGCAGAGATCTTCACATAGTTGAGGAGAGAAGGAGCAAGAGCAAAATAAGAGAAAACATCTTCAAGGTGACCTTCACAGAAAGAGCAAGTTACATTTACTGTACTTGCAGCTGTACACGTTGCACCGCCGTATAAGTCTCATCAGTCCAAAAATGTCTAATAAAGTGGAAAAAACATAAATAAGTCACATCTATTATGCGTCACCGTGGACCACCCGGAAACGTGGGCCGGTGTTGTGCCAAAAATCGATTGGCTGCCAAAAGGCGGCCGTGGGAGCGTGCACGGGAGGACTTTAACAAGAATGTAACAAGATTAACACTTAAAAACAATTATTTGTTTGTTTGAAATTATATCAAAGGTGTGTCTCAGTTGAACTTTTCCTTAATAAATGCTCTATATTGGTCTAATCAGCTGCATTTCAAAAATGGATCCAGATTCATTTGTTGTCCACTGTTGTCGTCACTCCTTGTTAAAATCAGGTCTCTCTTGTAAATGAGTCCCCGAGGCTCAATGGGATCAACCTGTATAAATAAAGGTTGAATGAAAAAGAGCTCATAAATAATAAAAAGAGCCCCGTGTTAAAGGTCCAGAGTGTTCTGACCCACAGGTTGTGGTCGGGTCATGTATGAACAATGTGTGTCAGTAAAATATCAGAATAAAAACCTTTCAGTCATTCAGCTGTTTGATTGGACAGTTGGACAGTGTGGACAACAAGTGGACATTAGGACGTGTCTTGTTGTCTCTAAAGCAGAGCTGTTGTGTTGTTGTGAATCAGAGCTTCAGCTGCAGCTGCTCTGTCCAAATGGAGAGTCCAAACGCTTCATGGAGCTCATTTCTCCGTCCACGTCTTCATTTTCATGCTGCTTCAGTCTTCCTGCTTTACTTCCTGTCTCTTCAGTCACATTCTTGCTGCTGTCATGTGATCACTCTGCAGGATCCATCACTTCAACATTATTGATCAGAGAAGTCAGGAGAGAAGAAGCTGCAGAGACTCACTGGAAACTTTACACTTGTTGTCACAATGTCTGTCTGTTAGCAAAATATCTCATGAACCACTGGATGAGTTGTAGTGAAACTTGCAGAAAGTCATCATTGGATGTACGTCTACAACTGATTAGTTTTTGGAGTCAGCTGAAGTTACAATGGCTGCCACAGTTAACTGAACTTAAAAACATAAAACATGTCTATAATTCAGTTTTACAGAGATTGATGTGACGTTTGGGGTGGTAGTAGCTGAGAGGAATCCCCAACACACAGTCTGAGCACTAATAGATTGTCTGAGACCTTGGTTTAAAATTCTGACATTTAATTCTTAAACTCAACTCTGTCTGTTAGCAAAATATCTCATGAACCAGTGAAGATATTTTAATGAAACTTTCCAGAGATAATCAGTGGATGTACGTCTACAACTGATTTAAGTTTTGGAGCCGATCCAGTTCTTGATGGTTGAACAGAAAACTCATGTTAGAAACACAGAAATGTCTATAATTCAGTCAGTTTCACAGATATTTTGCTAACATTTGACAGAGATAGAGCCAAGATTATTTCATAAAATATACTCCAAGTGCCACTCAATGCACAAAATCTTTGCTTAAAACTTTAGCAAAAATTGTTGCAGTCAATCTTGTTTGTCTGTTAGCAAAATATCTCAAAAACCACTGGACAGAGTTGAAGGAAACTTCCAGAAAGTAATCACTGTGGGAACATTTAGAACTGATTTGACTTTGGAGCAGTGGTGGAGAAAGTACCCAAAGACTGTACTTAAGTAAAAGTACAAATAAACAGACAAAAATGTACTCTAGTAAAAGTAGAAGTACCATATTAATGTTTTTACTTAAGTAAAAGTAAATAAGTACTTGCTTTTAAAAATACTTAAAGTATTAAAGTAAAAGTACTTGCTGAATGTATTACCTAATGTAATGGTCTACATAGTATCATTAAGTGTGCCTACTGTATGTATATTTTCTGTAATACATTAATAGTTGAGTCATTTTAATGAACAATGCTGCAGATAATACATGTTTTTATTGTGTTTACTCTGGGACAAAGTTCACACTTGGACTTGTGATTCTATGTGTCAGAATTTCAGGGATGACATGCAGAGTTAAAGCTGCACTATGTAACTTTGTAGTGCAGTCTGTAACTTTTCTAACAATATATTTTTAACATATTTCTTCACTCTGTCACTATCTACTGACAGACTGGTGTTAGACAAAGTAATCTCTGAAAAAAACTATAGTCCCCTTGCTTCTCTATCAGCATTTATAAAAACACTAAAAACACAGAGTGACCCGCCGTTAACCAGCCAATAAAAACAGAGTTTGTAACCAGCCAATAAAAACAGAGCTTGAATTTGAATCAGCCAATAAAAACAGAGCTTGAATTTGAATTTCAGCAGAGCAGGGGGGCAGAGCCATATATGGCTCTGAGGGGGAGGGATCAGAATGCTTTGCCTGTTGAAAATATTTCTAAGTTCTGCACTCTTCAGAAAGTTACACATAGCACCTTTAAATGTTATTAAGCAAAATAAGAAAGAGGAATGATTATGTCTTTGAAAGTTTTTATTTAACACAAAACAAAACCATTGTGTCATTTTAACTGCAGTAAACACATTGAAGTAAAAGTTTGCCTGAAAAAAAAGGGAGCATTAGACACAGCTAACAAAGGAACAGGTACTGATCATTTCAACTCGTTTGTCATCAACTCTAGTTAAATTATTGTCTAAACCTTGTAATGGATCAATAGTGAACAATATTTTAACTTCCTGACACCATTTTCAAAACTTGGACCTGAGTGTCGAGACATTTGGAGAAATCTCTTGTCTCCTAACATCTCATGAACTGAAACATTTTAATATTGCAGCAATAATTTCTTGATCAAGTTCAGAAGAAGTTGGTTTTCAAAGTTTTTGAGTCCATATCTGGCTCTTTGGGGAGAGAGAATCTGTCCTGCTGTACTGAACAGTCTTTCAATAGTCTTTCAATAGTCTTTCAATAATATTTAAATAAGGCCATGGGTCTTGTGTATCTTCTGGCTGACTTTCCGCGGTGGAATCCATTTTGGGTGTGTTAGTGGTGCTGTGGGTGCTCCCAGCTCAATGGCATGTATACTAGAATATACTTCACTGGTCCAGCTCTTCTTGAAGGCAGGTCTAACGTTACCTGTCCACTTTGCAGTGATTCAATGGACCAACTCCCCTCTCGACATCAGTTACTTTTAAACGAATGACAAATCAAAAACCTGCAACGTGAATGTAACTTGTAACTCAACACATAGAAATGTAGTGTAGTAGAAAGTACAGATACTTCATGTAAAATGTAGTGGAGTAAAAGTACCCACATTTAATTATACTTAAGTAAAGTACAGATACATGAAAAATGTACTTAAGTACAGTAACAAAGTACTTGTACTTAGTTACATCCCACCACTGCTTTGGAGTCAATCCAATTCAAGATGGCCGCCACAGTTAATAAGAACAGACGACACATAAATGTCTCTAACTCAGTCAGTGTTACAGATGTTGAGTCTAACTCTGAGGTGGTAGTAGCTGAGAGTTATTTACAAAACATACTCTGAGCGTGACGTCTCATGATGTTGTTATAAAATTCCTCAGAAATAATGAGTCAGGAGTCCAGGATGGAAGTTTGACTAAATGTATTGAAGCAGCTTGAAGGAGAGACATGTTGCTCTTCATCCAACATGAAGCAAACAGCTGAAAATGGAGCACAGGGCCGTCCTTCCAGCAACACGTCTCCAACATGAACACACACAAACTATTGTTTGTCCATTCACAGCTGGAGCAGCTGGAGAGGGATTTCCAGCTGCACACGCTCTCATTCTTGTTTCTGTGTGTCCAGCTGAAAAGTACAAATGGTTCAATGTGAAGGAAAGTAAAGAGACGAAATCCTGAGACTTGGTCCAAAGTTGGACACAGTCCAAAGACACTGACGTCTAATCTGTTTCTATCAGAAGTAAAGAGCAAGAAAACTTCAAGGAATTCACCAAAATATGAGCTCATGTGATGAAGTGATGTTACACCTGATCTGTTCATACTTGAACATTTATTCTGGATTACTGTCAGCTACTACCACACCAATTGTTAGTTAAATATCTAAACATTTCACTGAGGGACACTTATTTTCCTGTGGCCTAAACTGTATTAGCTGTGGCGGCCATCTTGATTTGGTTTAACTCTGCTTAATTTGTTGCTGGAACAGGATCTGGAAACTCTTATTTTGACAGGGTGTGTTCTGCTGTTTGTTTGGATCCGGTAACTCAGGCTTATTAATAATAAAGTTATGAACAAATATGACTGCGTTGAACAAACAAAACTTATATTGAATATGTAAACTGAAAATAATTACATAAACACTCATTTTAAACACAACAGCCACTTACAACTTGTTAATATCACAATCTGCCTCCACTTTAAAAAAAAATCTCCGCCCCTTAAAGAGTGGTGGGGGTGAGTGCCGAGCTAACCAGGCAGTCGTACGCGGGCAGGAGCCCACAGGCAACGGACATGAACAGACGGAGGAGGTGCCTGGAGGTTTCACATGTGGAGTCAGACAGTGAATTCAGAGGAGAAGAGTCGGAACCGTCAAGGAGGAGGGGGGTAGGATGAAAATGTTTACAAATGTAGATGTTTAACAACCTGTTAAAATACAACAAAATGCAGGAAATCACATCTACTTTATTCAACATTTTCTGGGGGAGGACCACAGACTGAGTCAGATGTTCCTGTTGATGGTCAGTGGGATTTTTCTGTTTCTAAACTTTATGTTGTAAATTGTTGCTGTCTGAATCTAAATGACTTGAATTTTGGTGACGTAACTCTAAAGACACGTGTATGAAAAGAGTTGGACACTTTGTGAATAAACAGTGAAGACAGAGGTTCAGTGTTGTCCTCAGTGTCCCTGATGATGGAGGAGGTTGTGGACTTCTTCAGTGTGATGGTCCCATCAGGCTGCATCAGGCCTCCTGAAGGCCCACAAGCTCACAGCTCTTTTTCCACAGCTTCACCTGCACATCAGAGTCAGAGGACTGCATGGAGATCATTGTGGATCAAGATGGATCCAAAGCTTCATCACTTCATGTTCATCCAGTGAAGACTTGGAGGGAGTTTCTTTAAAAGCTCCTCATTACAAACTATGAGTAACCCCTCACTGCAGCAAACAGTAAGGGGTGGGGTCGTGCCCGAGGGCCTAGCCATACCATATATGGAAGTAGCGCCATTGCACTCCGGAAATAAAGGGGGCGCTGTTTCAATGATCACTTACAAGTTCCTTAAAGAATCGGGTCAGCGGTGTTTCGGCAAGTAGAAGGTTGAAGAAGGTTTTCATTGACAGTGAATGAAAATATTTTGTGGAATGATTCACAATGGAAACTTCATTTCTTCATTACTTCGGCCGCTACGGCGGAATAATACAGTTGTACTGTACGCGGTGCAGTGGCGGAGGGATACACAGGCGGAGGGATACAGAGGCAGAGGGATTGGGCAGCACGGTGGCACAACTGGTAGAGCTGCTGCCTCTCAGCGAGAAGGTTGCCGGTTCAAATCCCGGTCCGGGGCCTTTCTGGGTGGAGTTTGCATGTTCTCCCCGTGCATGCGTGGGTTTCCTCCGGGTACTCCGGTTTCCTCCCACAGACCAAAAAACATGCTTGTTAGGCTGATTGGTGACTCTAAATTGACCCTAGGTGTGAGTGTGAGAATGGATGGTTGTTTGGTGTGAGTGAGACAGGTCCCTCTTGTAAATGAGTCCCCGTGACTCAACGAGGCTAGCCTGTATAAATAAAGGTTGAATGAATGAATGAAAAGAGGGATATACAGGCGGAGCGCAGCACTTCTTATTTCATTTTAATAAATGTTGAACAAATGAGTGATCTTTACAAATCGGCATATGGACAGAAAATTATTCAAATATAAGAGATTTTTTATCCAATAAAAGACAAACGTAAAATAAGTTTTAACCGTACCGAGTGAGATTCGAACCAGCTTCGAGAAAAGTATCTGCGCGCTAACCCAATGGGCTAGTCCAATGAGCGGTGCTTAAAGCTCCCCTGACATGATCTTTCAACTTTCCAAAAAATGGCACAACATATATAAATATTAAGATTGACCTCTGACCGTTTTTGCTAAAATAATGTTAAATGAATGAAAATTCCTCCCAAAAACAGTTTAAAATTAGCGCCATTTTTTTAACACGATAAATAGGGATTTCGCCGTCGCAGGATGATGACGTCATAACAAGAGACGTGTCTACTGCGCAGCTTGAAAACAATGGAGGAGCTACAAACTCGATCCGTCCAATTTAGCCATTTAAAAGTTAATATTTTAGCGGATTGTCTGCAGAGAAGCCAAAGTTATTTCCAGTAAACAGCAGGTTATAATTTTTTTTCAGCTCCTGCTGGTTTTTGGAGACTTTTCACTTCAGGACGTGAGCAGCTCTGTGAGGACTTACAGCATAGTTTCCACAGCACTGAAATGGTAATATATTAGTTAATGGTTCTAATAATTATTCAACATTAATTTATAGTTTAAAAAATTAGTCCCTTTTAAAATATCTGTTAAATATATTATTCTTTTATTTTATTTTGTTTGTGTTTTCAGGTTTCCAGGTCTCCAGTCCATCACCTGAGGCTCTTCCTGAACCACTAGTACAACCCAGACTTTCACATCACAGCAGGTAAGATTGCATCAACGAAAAGAATAGTACTCAACAATATTCTTTGATGTAAATCTGTTGATTTTCTGTGGTTCTGATGAGGGAAGTGACAAAGTGGATGCAGCATTCAGCCCATAATGGACCCAGATGTCCCCTGCGTCCAGACCTACAACACCTGGACATCCATATGCGTGGCGGAGCGAGGATTCACAGAAATGTCTTCACCTGAAGATAGGGTTGCCAACCGTCCCTTGAAAAACGGAATCGTTCTGTATTTAGAAACAAAAGTACGCGTCCCTTATTGATCTAAAACGGGACGCACTTTGTCCCGTAATATCGTGAGAATCAAAAATATTCTGTCAACGTCAATGGAGTTGATAAATAATGATGCGTTTTTATGTCAATTATTACGGTTAAGAAGCCGCTCTGCTCTGTGACCAATGAGCTGACAGCCTTTTACACACGTGATTGAAACTACAGAATCCGGCTCATCTCATTGGTCCAGTCTTGGCTGTTTACGGAA
>JBBPBX010052477.1:0-24193 GCA_038048925.1 Garcialebias charrua
GGGGGGTGGCCTTTGGTTGGCCAGCGTGAACCAAAGGTGGAAACAGTCCCTGACCTATAGCAGCGCATCCACGCTCCAAAGTCCTCTTGGGCCAGCCACCAGCTCTCAAAATTCACCGATGGGTCTCGAGGTCTGGACCGGGGGCCTCATGTACAAAGACTTGCGTAGATTTCTTACTGAAAAGTCACGTACGGACAAATCCAGAAAAGTGTCCACGCACAAAAAAATCCAGATTTATCAAACTGTGCGTACACCGGAATCCACGCACATTCCTTATGTACAACACAATCAACGTGGAATTCAGCGCACATGAGAGAGTGGCCGACTCCGCCCTTGACACGCCTCCGTATGAATATGCAAAGTCATTCAAATATGCCATGCACGACAGGAATGTCGTCTCTGCTCCATTGCAAACCATGTCGGAACGTGGAAAAAAGAGGAACTTCACGGACTGTGAACAGAAATCACTTCTGAGTGAGGCAGAGAAGCACGGAAAAAGGCTTCATTCGGCACGCACAGTGCAAAACAAACCATCCACTTTTAAATAAGAAGTTGACCAAGCTGATCTAACATGCCTGTATAGCTTAGTGGCGAACGCGCCCGCCCTTCGTCCCAAAGGTCGTGAGATCGACTCCCGCTTGGTACAATGTTTTTTTTTTTTCATTCCAGATTTAAAGACCACAGGAAAACTATTGAATGAAACAACAAGAAATAGAACAATACATGAAATGAAAGGAAGCAGACGATTTATTGTTTTGTAAATAGTTTTCATGTGTATTTCAATCTGGAACGAAAAAAAAAAGAAAAACGTTGTACCATGCGGGAGTCGATCTCACGACCTTTGGAACTAAAGGCAAGCGCTTTACCCACTGACCTAAACGTAGGCGTGTTAATACACCTTGGTTAACTTCTTATCTAAAGAAATTACATCTCATTGTTGTCAATATTGTTGCCACTATCTGGCGCATGCTTTTATATCCACTCATCTAATTGCGTCCATGTGGATGTAATAATCGTTAATCATGTGTGTTTGGTGGGATTTATGATTGTTTTCACATCGTGGACACGGTTTCACAGATCACCTGTAAGTGTCGCCAAAGGAACAATAACCACAGAAACGTGCGTACGCCAACAGGGGAGCAGCCGTGGATTTCTACGTGGATGCGCAGATATTCCCGTTCATATCAGATTTGATACATACGCCACTTTGCGTGGAAAGTGACGTGCGCAATGTTTTTGTGCGCACGCATGGTTGATACATGAGGCCCCTGCTCTGGTTCTGGTCCGGTTCGGTGGGTTCTGTGCAGCGTCTCTGCATCCACTGGGCATTAGGCAGATCAAAACTTTACCTCTTGTCTTTTAGTAGAAGGAAAAGGGGCTTTGGGCAGGGTCTTGTTGCCTTCTGGGAAATGTGGTAATTATGAGTGGGGATGCAGTGGAGGCTTACTGAGAGAAAACTACAAAATGGCGGCATCTGTCCAAAGTATTTTACCTTTTCATTAACTTTTAATTGTACAGTACTGTATCCAGTACTGTCCCAATCATATGAGTAATATTAAAGTTGTCAGTCGTGTCCTGTACAATATATTTTTAACAATATTATATACTGTACGTTCACAAACCACAATAGAGCGAGTCTGCAAGAGTCCAACAGCGAAGAAGCAAGGGACTACTTGCAATGTAAGTACAGACGTGATTGTTCAATGTAGCTACTTATAAGCATTTTTAAACATGTGCCAAAGGAGAACATTGTCCAGAGCATCACTCTGACTTCATCTGTCTATCTTCCTCCCATCACCCAACCACTGCTTTCCAAAATATCCAAAAAAACACTTGGTCCTTGTTGTTTGAACAAATGGTGCTGCAGCTGCATCAAAACATGCAAACCAAAAAAATCGGTATATCATATAGGGTGACTTGGTGCAACTCTTAAAATCCTGCTTGTGAATAAAATAACATGACAAATTTTAAATAGAGTTGACAGCGTACTGACAAAATGTGTTCAGCCCTCAATAGCACTGAACAGAATGAAGCAGAATCAGAACTATTAGCTAATGCAGCGTGTGCACATTTTACGTGCAAACTTATTGTTTAAAAAAGTTATCGATCAACACAAGTACTAATTAATCTAACTAAAGCCCTTGCAATGGACGAAACAAATTGAATTCAAATATTCTGATGACAGAATGCCTTCAGACATTGATTTATTTTGAAATTTGTCATGCTTGCACGTTCACCTCTGACCCCAGGAAGCCTTTAAAACAGCAGGAAGTTTACGCAAGCGCCAATTTATAAGCGATGCCTGACAGACGGTCGGTATATTGGCTGAGTTCCTGTCGTGAAGGCACTCTAATCTGATAAATTGGCCTCTTTCCTCATGAATTTCTACATTAAGTGGAGATTGATGGGAACATCTCTTCACTAAGAGAATCAAAGCGCAGTCACAATAGACAATATAAATAACTAGGAAAACATATATGAAGCTATTAATGATAAACAAGGATATGTGATTAAAGTGCAAACACAAAAGTAGATTTTTTTTTTTTGTTTATTTGCAGTTTTATCTGTAAAACAGTTTTTCTGGAAAGTATTATGTTCAGGATTAAGTTTTGTGAGGTTTCAAGTGCAACAGTGACATTAAATAATTTTCATTCATTAATAAAATAAAAAGCATGTAATTAAATTCAACATCTGCTGAAAATTATAATATTTTTGTAACCTTAATTGGACTATTTGCTAGAATAAACTTTTAACTCTAGAGACCAACTGTAGATATTTATTTTAAAAAGTGGAAACACTGTAGCTGTGTCTGTGTGATGTTCGTAAAAAACAATAACTAGCATTGCTGAGCACCAAAAATCACCAAGTTGGATCTATTAAAAATCTTTTAAAAACCTATGAGCAAATACATAATTTAACCTCTTCTCATAAGTGAATGGTGTTCATGGGGTCTGGATGCTGATGGGAATTACAGGTGAAGAGATGAAAGTCCCCAGATCCTCCGGGTCTGGATAATTTCAGTTTGGTATCTGGAAACTGCAGGTTCACCGTTCATGGTCAGTGGTTGTGTGGGACTGTAGCTCCACTGGGACATCTTTGGAGTACTGAAGGATTTCCAGTCACCTTCCAGTCCAACACATTGGAACTGACATCATGCATCTGGGTCTAATGTCAGGGTCGAGTAAAGGATACGACTTGACCTTCAGCCTCTGGTGAAATTCAGCCATTCGTCACGCGTTACTAGATCAGGGCCTTCAGCTCCTGGCACATCTGTTCACAATGCAGGTAGTGCGTGTGGGGGCTGCAGCTTCTGTGAATCCCACCAATCTGCTGACATGTATAAATGGACGGCAGTTGAGTTATGCGTAAACAGAGAAACCCCGACTCTCAAGCTAAAGGGGTTGTAAATCCGTTGAGTGTATAGCCACGCCAAGGCAACAATACCCACCTTTGAACTTCCAGCTTAGTCCTTATAATATGTTTTGAGAGATAGTTTAATATATAACCTCTTTTTGGCACACATCCATTCTCACACTTCAAACAATGTCCTGATTGCTGCAAAATGTCACATTTGTCTGTCTGTTGATGTTTAAAAGAATTGGGGGAAAGGCCATTGAGGAACTTACAGTTTATACTGCCTCGGGGAAAATAACCCACCTCTTCTGATTTGTGTACATTATATTTGAAGGGACTCCCAATGACAGCAGGTTTCTATATACTGTCAAAGAAATGATCGCAAATGGGAAAACACGTGTCAAGTGCTCATAGCAAAGCTAAGTTATTGTATATTTAAAGCCTTGATTTACATTTTGGGTAAAATACTGACCTGTTTTGGTTATTTCACATTAGCCAGCACAGTGATGAAAAATCCTCTGACACTTTCATTAAAGCTGTTTTTTTATTTCTTTCTGCATTTAATATCTCAGTTAAAACATAACGATCCTTGGATGGTAACTTGTGGAAGGGTTTGCAATGGCAGCAGAAAAATCTGCACTGTCTCCAGTTCACGAGTCGGTCACAAAGGGTCAACCTTTGATTGACATCAGGTTGGCAATAGACAGTTGACCCCTGACCATTATTGAAGGTTCAATTGGACAATGATAATCTATTTAAACCATGGGAACGCCCTCAGAATCCATACTAGCATTATGCACATTGGACACGGTGCCAAATATTTCTTGCTCTGAGCCAATCAAGAAGAAAAATCTCCTTTTGGTCTGAATGAAATTCCAACAGAGGCTACAAGAAGATCTGAAGATTTAACAGCAATCTACGAAGAAAGATGAAAAAGATAACCATTGCAAAATCTCTCCCAAGCAGTTATCTCACTCCTGAGTCCATTGAGTCTTTGAACTACCAACTAAATTGGCTTAAGTCGTGTAGATGATGATTGGTTCTTGGGTAGAATAAGCTTGTTTAAAAAATATGTTTTTCTTCGTTATTAGATTTTCTCTTGTCAGTTTGTTGTATCCCTTCACGATCCATGAAGGCCTGTGTTTACCATTCACAGTAATCCTTGATGATCTTATCAAACTCTTAATTCACTGAGCAAATCTGGTCCAGAGTTTAACTAAGAGTTGAACCAACATGAGTGGATTTTGAGCATTTTAGCTGATTTTTGCAAATGCATCAAGGACGAGACTTATTGTGAAGTTTCTAAGCACTTTTTTTCAAAACTTGGCTTGTTTCAAAGAATTTGTAGCTCATTTTTTCTGGTATTAAAAAAATGTGTACACTATGAAAGCTTGGGAAAATGAGCAATGAAATTCAATAAAAAGCAGCAGAAAGCAAATACAATGGCAGGTTAACGAACTGTGGCCAACTTATGATGCAGCACGAGAACAGAGGTGGGAAGATTTTTAAACGAGCATGACCTTCCTCGATCTTTGAATTTGTCTTTGTCTCTCGTCTCGCATGTCCATCATAAAAAAAAAACTTGTTTAGTTTATGGCATCTGAGTGGCTGCGTGTTTCTGCCACTGACAAAATATTTTTTTTTTAAAGCTGACAATCTAAAGCATTAACCCTGAAGAATTTCTGTTCAGTCTTTAGTTCTCCTTTTAAAAGTTTGTATTTATAAACCTTTGAAACAACCAAAATAATTAAAATTTGAATGTTTAGCATTTATTGAAATAAGGCATACTGCCTCTCAGCTTTGATGTGAGATCATTTTGTGTTACAATGATAGAGTTGTAGCCATTTTGGACAACCCTTAAAAATGTTATGTGCAACCTAATGTGACACTAGGAGATATCTAGCCTGGTTGAAACCAGACCCTTGTCCTTCACTTCGCTTTGGACTAGGGTCTGGACTTTCTCCATAGAGAAACGATTTCTCCTGGAGATTTTTGAATGGACCAATCAGAGAACAGAAGGCGGAGTTTTGTTAGTTTAGCCTGGCGAGGTCCAGGCTATTCAGATAAATAGCTCAGAAACCACTCGGTGGATATTTTTTATGCTACCAGTGTGTAATTATATGGCTCTAATTTACTGACTGTTGGCCTGGATGAAACATTTGAGATAAAATTCGATTTTTTATCATTTATTTTCGTAGCGCACCCGAGGCTGTTTGGAAAATGTCAAACCGAAACTATTTAAATCCAGCAGATTTGACCATTTCGTGAATTGATTTAGGAACTGTTAAGCTCAGGAACACTTCTGATATAACGTCAGCTAAGAAATATATTTTTTATCAGCAGAGAAATAATAGTTTTTTACCTTGTTTTGATGAAAATTCCTTCGTGGCGGCAGCCATTTTGAATGACGACGTCAGTCGACATCGTTCAAAACTCCGCCTTCTGCTCTCTGATTGCTCAGGAACACTTCTGATATAACGTCAGCTAAGAAATATATTTTTCTCAGCAGAGAAATAATAGTTTTTTACCTTGTTTTATTGAAAATTCCTTCGTGGCGGCAGCCATTTTGAATGACGACGTCAGTCGACGTCGTTCAAAACTCCGCCTTCTGTTCTCTGATTGGTCCGAACAAAAATCTACCGGAGAAATCCTTGTGGATGGGGGAAGTCCCAGACTGTGCAGTGAAGGGAAATGAGAATTGAGCGGAGCTGTGCAGGAAGGCGAGGGCCAGGCTAGGAGATATCACACAAAATATGGGCTGTGAATGACTCTCAACAACAACCATGCCAAATTTGAGCTCAGTATCTTTAAACCTGACTGAACTAAAGCTATTGTTGCCTTTTTTATTTCCACTTGCATGTAGTTGCTATCTTAAATCGAATCAACTCTAAAAGTGTATCAGTTGTAGTAGTGCTTAATTTGTAAACCAAATGATCCTGAACGCAATTAGGGGAAGGGGGTTTCTGATGGTCCTCCCCTAGAAAATTTCGAATAAAGTAGATGCCATTTCCTACATTCTGGTTTATTTTAATGGTTTGTTAAACATCTATGTTTACCCACATACTGTAAGTAAACACTTGATTCAATAACTATTTTAGAGAGCAACAAGTAGCAACCTGACCAACAGCTCTCCTTGTGTGAACAGAGCACGCTCCGCTTCTCTCAAGCATCCTAACACCTGCTCCAGTATCTCCATTGCTACTCCCTTCATGTGCATCAGTTCTCGGTTGTTTAGTTGTACAATGAGAAGACCTTTTTTTAATGAAGGGAAAATTGGACTGCCTTTTCGACATTTTGATTGCTGTTGTTTTGACAAATTGATGCCGTTGTTTAGATACGTAACGTGTTTACCCATCAAACATTTCTCTCATATTTTCAATTAATAAAAATTGTATTAATGACCCACTGTAAAACTGATTTGCAATTGAGTTGTGTTGTTTAATTAATATATATATGCATTTTTTTTAATTGACCATAACTACTTTTAGGGATGTAGATTTTTTTTAAGGGTAGAAGTGGAGATGCTTACTTGAAGGGGCAGTTATTATCTGATATTATGAAGCTTTAAGTGGCTGTTATGTTTAAAATTAGTATTTATGTAATTATTTTCTGATTACATATCAAATATAGGTTCCCTTATCAGTCAGGTCTCTCGGTGAAACACTATTGCTATGGGAATTGCGCCCCCGCGTGATTACCTGAAGGAATACATTCACGCCTTTATGGCAGGGGGCGTCAGCGTCACCCCAGAGACCCCGCCCTCTGGGTACTTAAGACGCGGACGCCCATCCTCTTTTTGCCCTTCACCTCGCTTAAACCTGAACTTCTCTTTGTGGGACTTCTCTGTTGTACATCGCTCGACCAGAGGTGAGCTTGCTCCCTACGCTGAGCGTACAGTACAGAGAAATTTCTTGTGTATTGCTGGGCTGGCGAAAGCTAGTTCGGCACATTTTTCCTTAGCCCTGAAGTTTTCTTCTCTTCTCTCCGCAGACTGCTTTGCTCGACGGCGCTAACTGCGTCACATCGCTACCCTGCTAAAGTCGTAGCAGGCTAGCTAGCGAAAGCGACATGAAGGAGGAGATGTCTCGAACAAGAATTTTGAAAAGACTTGCTTGTTTTTTCTCTGACATGGCTCCAGAGAAAGGAAAGTGAAAGCCAAGATTTATGAAAAAGGCTTGTAGGACGGCGAGCCCAATCTCGTGCGCCTGCCCCTGCGGCTACGGTTTTTCCCTTTTGGCGACAGACACCCACGAGGCCTGTCCTGTCTGCCTGGGGATGTTGCACGCAAAAATGGCGTTGGACATGCCCGACTCCTACCCACACTGCAGCCAGATGCTGGAGGCGGTGAGGAGGCACCGGGTAGACTTTGTGGCCAAAGCCATGGGCGCAGCTGCGGCGCCAACAGACCCGGACCTCACTGAGGCTCTCACTCCCACGCCGGAGCTCGAGAGCATGGATTTGGAGGACAGTACTTGAGTCGAATGGGGCGACAGCCCAGATGTGGCGGCTCCCATCGGGGACTCGACAGCCGAATTTGACTCTCGAGGCATGATGAACACGGATGAGATCTCGCTAACAGCCTCGGGTGAAATTTCTGGTGATGAAGCCGACAACGAGTACGACGGAGAGGAGGAGGACCTCTCTCACAACCCGGCGCCAGTGCTCCCGGAGACTGACACCTCGATCCCCGCTCCATTCAACTTGTGCCGCAGAGCGGCGGACGCATTACAGAGCACTTGGCCAGAACCTCCACCCCGTCAACAAGTCACGAGGTTGGCAGGAAATTATTTTTATGCCAAGCAGCAATCTACAACAAGGCACAGGATGCCCATCTTGCTGGATTTCCTCACAGAGCTGACTCGCACCTGGACCCAGAGCTCCCATGCTGCTCCCACTCTCACAGTTCCTGGACGTGGCTGGAATGGAGGCAGCAGGAATAGCCAACGTGCCACAGATGGAGGACACGCTTGCATCTCACTTGGCCCCCAGATCTTCTGGAACAAAACCGACTTTGCCCAGTAAAGCCTGTCGAGCCTCAGCTACTCAGCTCGAGAAGTGTTACAGGGCTCAGGGCCTCGCGGCGCGCGCGATGAACGCGTCCGCGATGATGCAGGCGTACCTGGCTGAAAAGCTACAGGAGCTCCAGGTGACGACAGACAAACAGGCGTCCACCAAACTGCTGGAAGAAGCCCGTAGGGCAACGGACTTTGTGCTCCGCATGATGGGGACAGCAGCCATTGCACAGGGCAGATACATGGCTGAGGTGGTCATTGCCCAACGTCATCTGTGGATGACTCTGACAGAGGGTCAGCGGGTTCATTTTCTGCACCACTCGATAGAGCCGACGGGACTGTTCGGGAGAGCTTTGGACCGGATTCAGACCAGGCTAGAACAGAGGCGTAAACAGGCTGAGGCCCTCCGGGAAGGAATGCCCAGGAGAGCTTTTGCGCCCCCCCAGGGAGACAGCTGGGAACAGACCCGTGCAACCTCTGCACCGCTCAACCACACGTAATCCTCCGCAAAAGAGGCTGGCGTACGAGGGGGAGCACTGGCAGAGACCCCCACCGGGTTCACCTCATCATTCCTGGAGCAGGAACAGGTTCGTAACCCGCCAAGCGGTCCAACGGAGGACCTCTTCGGCGAATCGTGACACGAGAACAGAAGCGAGCCTGATGAAACGGGCCCTCTGCTCAGCTTTACCGGCTCGTCCGCCCAGGTGGTATGGGGGCCAAATTTTACATGTCCAGACTTTATTTGTAAAAGAGTACAAAAAGCTGGTGACTTTGATGTATGCACAAAACATGACTGTTTTGGTGTATGTGAAATAAAGTCAAAAAGGTTGTTGCACAAAACACAAAATAAAAATTCAAAGAACAGTTTTGCCCTGTTTCTTGACAACAACAAAAAACTGGCAACGTCAACAACACAGCTCCCCTCTGATATCGATCGCTATAAAGGGTGGGGGCTGTCACCCCCCCTCCCTCGCGGTTCACTGGGTACTTCATCAGAACAATAAACCCTAGCAAGTCGCCATAAGGCTGTCTGCAGCAGACACACCCAGAGGCATCTGCAAACAGGTACACCGGCTCACACGGGGCCAGGTGAGGGGGGTCACATCTTTCAACCCCCGCCCTGTCGGAACTCAGGGGGCCGACAATACACAAATTCCACAAGCCTGCAACACGTCCGCACGCCCGGAGGGCGTGCCGACAGAGCTTGATGACCATGACAATGTACCGTTATGGCCCCCAGATGCTTTTCAGTGGATGTCAACAATGAATAACGGGGGGGGGGGTTACAACAGTAGCCCACAGGCCCGAGCCAGACTCGCATGCTGAAAAAAGGGACAGCAATGATGCTGCGAGTTTTGTAAACAAATGTTGTTACAAAGCAGGAAATGCACCTGGGCTGGATCAGATTCTTCTTCCTCATGTCCGAGAACGCCTGGACTTAATGACATCAGCCAGGCTTATAGGTGCTGAGCAGAAAAAGGTGTTTCGTGCAGTTTTAGATCCTCACACTGGAACTAACTTTTCTTCTCGTACGGACAGCAGACCGTGCACCAGCAGTGAACCTGCATTGTGTGACAGAGCTCAACGCACTAGCTCAGCTGTGCTTTTGAATGGCATCCCCTCATTGGGAGCTTTGCAGCTCAGTCATAATATTGCAAATGTGAGTCCAGATTACCGTATTTCTGGGTGTATGAGTCACCACCACTTTGGTCAAAGCACGTCCTTAGGGAAAACGTGCTTGACACAGCTCCCTAGAGTCATAACCAGCTCCAGAGTAATTGTGGAGCCGGAGGCTTGTGAACCAGACCCGGCCATGGAGCGGTCTGGAGTCCAGAGGTCTCTTCGCATACATAACCTACACTCCCTCCGTGCCGTGCCTCTCACTAAAAAGAGAAAAAGCAAACGTTATTATGCCCCACAGTTGTCCACCAGGGACAGTACATTGCACCTGTCCCCTGGCACCCCCCGGTTCAAGTGGTGTGGGAACACATTTACAGGAAGGTCCCCTCCCTAATATAGTTGGCTCCCAGGGGGTCACAGGGCCCAGGGCCCTTGGAGGTGTGTTTAATTCTGGAACGTGGGCATCTGCTCCTTTTCAGAGACCTGCTGCATCAACAACGACAGCTTCTACGCTTACGCCCGGGACTGTGACAAACTCCAGCTTGGCTGCTGAGAGGTACAAACTGATGGCCTCAGGCCTCCCCAGCAACGTGGTAAACACAATACAAGGGGCCAGAGCGATGTCAACACAGACTCTCTATGCTTGTAAATGGTGTGTTTTTGAAGCTTGGTGCATGGAAAGGAATATTGTTTCTTATTCCTGTGACCTGGTCCAGCTTCTTACCTTTCTACAGGACCTGCTGGAGAAAGGTTGCTCCTTTTCCACAATTAAGGTAATTTTGTCAGCCATCTCAGCATGCCATGAGGGCTGTGGGGGGAGGGGGGACGCCCGGTGCACACCCTCTCATGATAAGGTTCATGAGAGGTGTACTAAGGAAGAGACCTCCCAGCAGGACCTTGACCCCTGATTGGGACCTCCAATTGGTCCTGAGTGCTCTCTGTGATCCCCCATTTGAACCATTAAGCGATATTAAGATAGATTTGCTATCTTATAAGACCGCTTTGCTCCTGGCTCTTTGCTCGGCGAAACGTGTGGGCAACCTCCATGCTTTGTCTATGCACCCAATGTGTACCAGGTTTGCCCCTGACAGGTCAAAGGTCACCCTAAGGCCTAATCCTGCCTATGTCCCAAAGGTCCTAACTTTAAATCCCAGAAGTCTGGACTCTGAACTCTCTTCTTTTCCTCCTGCTCCTGTCCTCACTGAGGAACAGAAAAGGCTGAAAGCACTCTGCCCCGTTAGGGCCTTGAGTGCTTACATTGAAAAAACAGCTGATTGGAGGAAAACAAACCAACTGTTTGTATGTTTTGCCATCCCGGCTACTGGCAGGGCCCTGTCAAAGCAACACCTCTCACACTGGGTGACTGAGGCCATTAAGAGGGCGTACAGTAGCAAAGCTCAACAGGTGCCCTCTGGGGTACGTGCCCACTCTACTCGAGGCTTGGTCACCTCGTGGTCAGCGTTCAAGGGTGTACCAATTGCAGACATCTGTGCGGTTGCGAACTGGAGCTCAACGAACACTTTTGCAAAACATTACAGTTTGGACGTTACTGCATGAGACGTTACTCAGGCTGTCCTCTCTAACACACAGAGAGCGGCCGAGAGATGCCTAATGCATAAAGGCAGATGTTCACACAAGCATGCATTTTACTGAGCATTTCAAGGGCGTGAATGAATTACATTCCCATAGCAATAGTGTTGCACCGAGAGACCTGACTGATAAGGGAACTGAAAGTTATGCACCATAACTCATGTTCCCTGAAGGAAGGGAACGAGGTGCAACACAGTTGGCCCTTTTCAATGCTGAAGCTCGGTGAAGTGCATTTGGAGAAAGTAGGATGGGCGTCCGCGTCTTAATTACCCAGAGGGCGTGGCCTCTGGCGCAATGCTGACGCCCCTGCCGTAAAAGCGTGAATGTATTCCTTCAGGTAATCGCGCGGGGTTGCAATTCCCATAGCAATAGTGTTGCACCTTGTTCCCTTCCTATAGGGGACATGAGTTATGGTGCATAATTTTCAGTTTTATTTGTTCAAGGCTGTAAAATGTGTTCATAACTTTATTCTTATTAAGCCTGAGAGTACCGGATCGAAGCAAACATTTACCGGAACGGACCCTGTCAAATGAAGAGTTCCCGGATCCTGCTCTGACAGGATCTGGCTCAAATTAAGCCCTGGTTGTAGTATAATGATAAAAAATATGAGAGAAGTCTTTAGTTATCGCTGCATACTATTACCTTTTTTTTTAAAGTGTTTTATGTGTTAGTTATTCATTCGAACATTTTATTCAACTTGAAAGGAAAAGTGTGCTTTTGCTGCATCAGTTTGTAAAATAAATCACTTTCACATTAGCTGAACATGTTGGTTCCTTTTAGGCAGTTCAGATATTTACCGATTTTCCTCAGACTTTTTAATAGTTGTACCCCCTTGACTTCCAATTATCTATCAGCATAAAAATATGCAAATGATGATGATATATTCAACTCTGAATCATCTCTGAGCTATGCTTGGTGAACCATGAACCAAAAATGTTGCAATTTAATCTTATTATCTTTGATTACTACATGCCAATACATCTGTGCTCCATCTTTTTATTTTCAAGCATGAAATAGAAGTATCACCAATCAACCTCATTGAGCAGTGACAAAGACTAAAACGCTTCATTAATTTGTCAAAAATGAAAGTTTCAGGACAAATGTCAGTCTTTTGTGTACCCTCAAGCTACTTTCTTGTGTTGCTGATCCTTTTATGTTTCTTTTAGTGTTTTGTGAGTCGGTGCATGACTAAAATTGTTTAGTTTTTGATTAAACAATGACAAAAATCATCACGAAGGATTTGCATATGTAAAATTACTTATGCAGGAACTGTCATCCAGGATATAATAAATTCAAAAATAACTTTTTAAAACAAAGTAATAAAGTTTTGGTTCTCATCCGAGAAGCTTTTTTCAATTCAATACCGTGTGTGGAGTTCCAAGCTTTAAACTGCATGAGAAGCGTTTAATCTAGGTTCACCTGCAGATTAAACACACTCCCCTCACAGTGGAGAGTCATTAGGGTCTTTGTTTGCCTGGTTCACAGACAGATGTTTTGATTTGTGCATAAAAGTGTAAACTACATGGAAAGTGACTACTGTATATATAATGCTTCAATGTAGGTTTTAGACAGCTGAAATACACGCTGCGCTGAACTGCGTTCACCAGTTCGTGTTTGGTAGGTGCTCTCCTCAGGATGGACAACCTGAGGATCCACTCCATCCACAAATCCACTCTTATGTCTGAGATTCCTGTTAGGTTTTTGATGGGTTTTTGTTCCTTTTGCTTCCGTTCTTGCAGGGACACGTTCGGCCCGATGGTGTTGGAGAACTAAAGGCAGGAAGTTTGTTTTGCAGTGGGTAGTAAGAGTCAAACAGAAGGTACTGATCTGTGCCAGTTGGTTTCCTGTAAACGTCCATGTAGAGGCGTCCATCTTTTTTTTCCCCTCATCCAAAAAAGGCAGCTTGCTGTCATTAGCATCCTCTCTGGTGAACTTGATGTTGCAGATATGCATGATATCTGATAGCTTCTACTTCCCTAGCTTGGATTTTGTCCACATCTCTGACCCAGTGGCTCAGTGTTGTTCCCTTGAAGGCGTTCTGGGCTCTCTTTTCCACTTCCTCTATGCAGAGATTGTCTGCAGTAGTTGACACTGGAGATCCCATGGCACAACCATGCTTCTGTCTGTAAAAACAAAAACAAGTGGTGGAAAGACAAAAGGTCCAGCAGAGTACAGATCTGGTTTGTGGTAAAACTGATCCTGTTGTTTAGGTCACAACCTTGTTGAAGTCATTCTCTGACAGTTTCCACTACTTCTGATGTGGGTATACAAGAAAAAAGTGAAGTTGACATAGAAAATACTAGTTTTCCCAAGAGCTAGCTTCAAATGTTGACTTTTTTCTACAAAAGTATGTGCAATTGCTGTGATGTGGCATCCATCTTGAATTAAATTAGCTCCAAAAGGTTAAGAAAAGAAAAGAAAATTCTTCAGATCTACCCGTTCACAACCATATCCATGAAATATTGACACCACCTTTTTCTTTGTCTTTTGATTTGATGTGACCTTTTTTTTTTGTTTTATAAATCTGTCATATTAGTTGTGACAGCATCCAGGACAATTTACATGTTTACATTAATGAAATGAACACTTTAGCATGAAATGTGATGCCTTTGTATTACAAGGCTCTTTGCTCCAGATGCATTTCCGTAATTGAAACATCCTTCATGACAGCGTGCTGAAATGATATTTACAGGTCACAGACAGGATGATGAAAGAGACGGGCACAAAAGTGAGAAACTGGAAGAGTCCATTGTTAACCCTGCTGGATGAGTTTGTTTTATAATTTATGCAGAACCACTTCTGACGTTCCCTCTGCACCCATTCTCAGGTATTCTTCCTCATATTGAAACCCCGGTTTTATCTGGATTTGTGCATTTTGGTTATCTTCTGGTGATATTATTATTTGTTATTGTCTTTTTTTTGTTTGTTCTTTGTGATGTTCACTTTCAGTATTTTTCTTTGTTCCTCACCATCCGTGTCTTTCTTCAGTCTGCTCCTCTGCCATGCCACGCCCACTTACACCTGTTTTCAATTTTCAACAAGCCACCTGTTTCCTATTTTCTCATCCGCCCCAGTCTATAAAGTCTCAGAATTTATTTCTCTGCCGACTAGCATCATGCGTCTATGCTCTGTTCAGTTTTTCACCATGTTCCATTGCATTTGTTTTGCTGCCATGTCAGACGTTATGTTTTTCATTATTTTTCTGATTAATAAATCTTGGTTTTTGAGTGCCTCGTGTTGGTCTTTTCTCCTGAACCATGACAAATTGTACTTTGCCGACTGTCTCAAGAGACACCAGGCTTCAAATACTGCACATTAATGCTGTATTTTACTTGGTTCACTTATTTTGTTGGCAAAGAGCCGCTTTCAAACCAACTTTTCTAAACGTCTCCTTTCTCAAATTAACTCTTCTAATTCATTGGTTTAAGAAGCGCTTCCAGATTTCTCCTTGGAGCAGCTGTCTCTTGCTCAAGTCCAACAACTTGTTCTAGTTTCTTTGCCAGTTATTCCAATATCTGGTCTCATTTTGAAGCAATCAAACTGGGAAAAATTTAGAGTAAAAGGATAAAATAACATCCACTTGTACTTTCATGGCTGTCTTTGGTAAAGCGAGCCAAAGTGGTGAAAACAATGCAGTGGATAATTTTCATGAAGTAAGTTATGTCAGAGTAAAACTAATGGAAATTAACAAAGTAAAAGTTCCTTTTCAACTCTCCTCCTGAAACAAAAAGAAAACTAAACTTTTGTTATAGTCACACAATGTGAGAAAAATATTTTAAAATTTTCTCTGTATTTTTAGCAGAAAGTTCAACTAAAACGTCTGGATGTTTCTTTTAGCGTGAGCTTTATTAATCCCTAAATGAAGAGAATAATACAAATTGTATTAGGAAATAAAAAGTACAATCAGAAATAATTATCACTGAGAATAAATGTGTTCCCTTTTGGGATTTATTTTTATTTTTGGAATCTTGCTAACAAACTGTAAACTCTGGGCTTGTTAAAGCTGCCACTGAAACCCGCAACCGCCATGGTTTCATTTAAAACAAGTAAATTAAGTTTATTGGTCTAATGAAGCTGTGGATGTGTATTGGCTCCATTTAAACTTTAATTCCACCCTACTGTGTTGCTGCCACAGAAAGTGGGTTAAATCATAACCAGATTCCACTTGAGCCTGACCGTACTTTAATGTTTTGACTGGAAATATCTTTAGCGTGATTTGTCGTACTGATTTTGTAGTGAGGAAGACGAGAAATCCTTTGCATGAAAAACCTCCAGTGCAATGTGTTCAGTAAAACGGGGACCGATGGGTTCTGTGAAGGATTTGCTCACCATCAGAGTCAGTTTCTTTATTTGTCATTCGCAACACATGTGGTACATGTGGTGGAACGAAATTGTGTGCACAGGGTCCCAGTTACAGCCAACAAAAGTATAAAATGTAAAAGAAAAACGGTAATAATATCAAAGATATGAACTAAGAAAAATGTTAACTAAAAATACGTTAAGCACTAGTAGTATAAAAACAATGTGCCGAACAGCAGCACGAACATGAGTCTATGTGAGCAGATGAATGTGAATGAACACTGCAACATGAAACGGCTCAGCAGCACGATGTGTTTTTTTCACAGTGATTATCCTGGTTAGAGATTCATGATTTCATGATTTTTTTTTTTCCCTCACTCGTTCTCATACGAGGTGGATGCATTTTCTTCCGTCTCCTGTTCTCCTCCTACTTTTTTGCACTCTGTGTATCGGAGCTCCTATTTTACACATCTTCTGAAACTAAAACTACTGTTATGAATCTGATCAGCTGGACTTTCAAAGCAATTGACCAGATCTTTTCAACAAAGGGACAGGGTCCTGGAGAACCCTCATGTCCCACTGAGAATATCGCGAGGACACCAAATACATATACAATTGGATTTATGATAAATCGGCTCGTTCCTGGTCTATCAACATACAAGAAGCTGGTGACTGTACATCTAATTTGTCCCTTGTCAGGCTGCCTGCCTTGTGAAGGTTTGGTCCGTGCTTAGAGTACTCAAAATCAGTTGATTCACAAGCTAAACCATAAGATGGACGTGATTTGTGAGAATCGCAGGCCACCTGCAGCTTTGGGACTCGCCAGCATGTTGGAAACAAACTGACTCCCCTGGTTGGCCTTGAAAACAAGCCGACAGATCAATTTCTCCTGGGAAATGTGTAAAGTAAGGAAAAGCTCAAGTCTGTCGCAACACCCACCCCACCCCCGAGAACTTGTGTGGAGGCTTATCAGAACTGTACCGGCTGACCAACATCTTATCAAGACAATGGACTATCTGGAAGTTCGTCATAGACCTTCTTGCCATCAGCTGAATATGTGACATGTTCATAAATGTGCTTGCTGGCAGAGATTTTGATGTCTTAAATTGTATCCTGATAGGACGAGGTGTGAAAATATCTTTTTTGTAATATCACTATCCTCTCCTCATGGCCTTAAACAAAGTATTCTAAAAAGGATAAGATGCTGTGCTATCATAGCAGCAGCTACGTGCACTCCACCCATCTTTCGGATGACTGTTCGAACATATTCTCGCTGTATCTCGGTACAATGATAATAAAGCTTATTCTGATTCTGATGAGTCTAACAGCCTCAGGGTAGAAGCTGTTCCTCAGTCTAGTGGTTCTACACTTAATGCTCCTCAACCTCCTGCGTGAGGGGAGTGGAGCAAAAAGTGTGTGTGCTGGGTGAGTGGGGTCCTTCTTGATGCTGACATATTCTGTCACCTGTTTGTGGAATATTAAAGGTCCTCTCAATTTCTATAATAATATTGTGATTCTCATAACTCAAACATCAAAAATAGGAACTGTACCATTTTCTATAGGAAAGTCATTTTTTTAAAGGTGTAGTGATACACCTCGTCTCTGATATTTTAGGTTTCACACCTCTCTGAAACTCTAAGTGTTACACCTTCTTGAAGCCCTCAAGGAGACAAATTGACACTTATATTTTGTGACAATTATTATGAATTAATGGACACTAATTAATCAGATTGAACTTTCTCTTTAATGTGTGTTAATTCAGAATTGATCAAACAGTATTTTTGTCATTTCAATGATGATCTGTTACTTGCATGACTTTGACCCTTCGGCTGGTTTATTTCTGCAGAACAAGCAGTCTTTGAATCTAAAGCACAAGGTCAGGGTAAACTGTTAGCTGTTCAGCTTCCTTCTCTGTTTTGTCTATGAAGTTAGCCATAACATTTTCTATGCTCACAAGCAGGCCACCTGGCTGTTTGTGTAAACAGTTTTCCTGCTGTCCGTCAAGAGACTTTCTACCTATGGGATCATACTTCCATCTTTTATTTTTGTTAACCAGCCTGTAGCCGTTGAGGAGGTGGGGAGACCCCACCTCCCCCATATAATGGGCACTTCCTATTTGGAAGTTAGTTTTTGGAAGACAACTAACTGCCAACTGGTTGCTCTCCTTTGGGAAAGCTGGAGACGCCCGGTCATTGTGCCAACTCGACCCACGTCTCCAGCAAAGGTTCAAACAGCACGTCAGCTGTGAACCCCTTCGAGTGTCACAGCTCCAAATGGTGACACTCTTTCTGAAGTTATCTTGAACAAAACCAGCACCAGGCATCACTCTGGGAGGCCGACGCAGACGGTCGAGACCGTGGCATGATGAAAGTGGTCGCCTGTAAAACGCAGCAGAATGCACGTTTGGCTTGACTAATTTACCGGAGTCGAGACAGGATCATCTTCACGAAGGTAAAAGTGTTTCATCACGGGACGGACGTCCAGCCGAAACCGAGCAGAGGGTGCCATCACTGGTTAAACATCTCAAGATAAGATTCAACCATTTCATTTCAATCTTTTATCTTTCCTCCTTAAACTCCTCCTTATGTTTATTTTCATCATGGTAAACTTTAAGTAATGTGCCAACAGAAAGGTCCAACTGTCTGTTTGTTTTAATTTGAATTCTTGTCAACGTAGTTATTAAATCAGAGCTAATATCGATACAAATGTTTTAATGTAATTCTTGTGATAGTTTCAATAAAAGGTCTATTCTTTTGGTAGACCAACATAAATTGAAGTCTAAGCGTGAAATTACATTACTGGCTAATCACATCGTTAGATTTGTTGATTTATTCTGAAAAAGTTGAGACCCCGTGAACTTGGTGGCAAGTTTGTGCAGATAAAGTCTGCTCAGACTTGCACGTCTAAACTATAGGTAAGTCAGTAAACTGACTAATAACTCCTATATTGTTACATTTATTGGTGGCCCGCGTACGGGTCTTCTGAAAGATTAAATTGATAAGTTGTTTTTGTAGCTTATTTTTGTTACGGTGTTGTTGGCATTAGTTTTGCATCCTGGTTTTGGTCTTATAAGAATAGTTCTGGCTGGTGGAGTGTCCGGGAGTTGCTGATCGTGGCATTGTCTGGATTATTTTGCCGATAGAATTATTTGATGTTTCACATTTCAACGTCTGTTTGAAGCTGCTGAGTGATAAATGTTTTGTTTGTTTTTGTGAGACGTTTCATTACGTGTCACGAGGCTGCTTGCATTGTTCATTTTGTGACCGCCGTGTCACCACTGCTTCATCTTGTTACATCTGCGGTTTGCTGTTGAAGGTCTGTTTCACAAATTTGCTGCTCCATTTTACCTAATCTGTTACAACGTGTTTGCCGAGGTTCGGGAAAACCCACTCCGCTCGGACCGGATGTGTTCTGGTTCCGTTTGACGTAAAGTCCGTTTGTTGTACACAGTTAGAGTGCTGCCTCCCCTGGGGGCGTGAGAGTTAGCTTGGTTGTGTTTTAGCTCATTGACAGTATTTTCTGCGGTGTAAAAATACGTTTATTTTGTGGAAGAGAGTCCAGTACTTTGAGCCGAGCTAATGCTAAACGGTACCGACAAGATGGCTGCTTAAAACGCTGTGATTGGTCCATTGTGTGTCGCGTTCAAGAACGTTGGTTTCTGTAGACTCTGGTTGTCAGATTCATTTTTGCACACATTTCTAACAGGTTATTTGTGTTGTTTGAGTTCTATGCACGTAATATCGTCGAAGACTGGCTTAACCGCGGTGTTTTGCGATATTTATGACTGTTTTAGGACGTTAAAAAGTCCGTTCCTCGCTGGAGTTCAAAAGACCGCAGGTCCGTGAACGCACCGCTCGAACGGCACGTCGCTTGTGGGCGGCGTTAGGTTTGGAAGACACAATTTCCCATGAACACTTGGGTTTTAGAACTACAGTTCTGTCTTCGCTGTGATTGGTCGTTTAAGCTGTATGTGTTGACGCATGCGCAGTGGGTGAAGCCCCGCTCCTCGTCAAATTTCACTTGCTGTTTGTCCGAGACGTGCTTCCGTGTTTGTTTGTCCATTACTGTCTTTGAAAAGACTGTTTAATCGCGGTGTTTTTGAGATTTTAGTGGGTGGACAGAGCCGGTTGCTCTGAAAACTGCCGATCGCCATGTGACCAGGTCACGTGACGCCGATTTTGCCGGTTTTATGAGGACCGACCTTATTTCTTTTAAACGCAGTTTAAATGGTTTCACAGTTCAACCGATTTTGCTCACATGATTTCGTTTTTGTGAGCCTGGGTTCTAGAGCTTATCACGTTACGCTTTAGATCTGTCTGATTGATGCTTTTCATCCGTGTTGGATGTCTGTGTGGGCTGAAAGCTACGGCTGCGCTCACTGGTGATAACAGCGCCTCTATAGCGGTCAGATAGAGAAATTACAGTCGCTGTGATAAACTCACTTCCAGCGCTGTGACCCCTGCTGGTTACATTAGAAGACGCAGTCTTCCTGTAATTTGTACATGTTGAATGTTCCTGTTTTACACGGGATACATTTTGAGGATATTGTACACACAGCACCCTTTAATTTGATTTTCACATATAATCAAATGTTGATGGCAGGACAGTTACACAGATTTGATACAGACATGTCTGTTGTTGATAAAATTTGACACTTTTATCATTGATTCTGTGCAAAACAAACTGTTTTTATTTTTATTTTAAACTGCAAGTTTAAAATAACACACATGAGGCTTCTTTTGTTTTGATTTTCACAAAAATCTCACAACGACAGCCGTTTTTGTTTGACCTTGTCACAGGTCGACAAATTACTAAACATCACTGACTTATTTCATTTAACATCTTGGATGTTTTCTGAGCAGCTCATACACTTTGCATATTTGCAAGCTGCGATATGAGACCCACTTTATTTGATTTTTCACAGAACATCTGTACAAAGATGGACGTTCAAACAGGTGAACCACCTGAGGGGGGCTCCTCTCCTATCTATCCTAGATGGATGGATGGGGGCCTTGGGATTCCTGCCCGTGCTCCCCGCATTTTGGGGGAATCTGCCTCATCGTATGCTAATTACTTAGCTGCTAAGAACGTCCGTCAGGATAAGTGGGAAAATCCCCTGTCATTCTACGACAGGCTAATCTCGGTCTACTCCGGGGGAAAAACTATTCCTGGATTAGAGGAAAATATGGAGTTTAAACGTCTTTTCATTATGAATCTTATGCCTTTTCAAATGAAATGTGTTCATTTCAAGGTTGATTGCAAAAAAGATTCCATGGAAGTGATAAGACAATATGCTGCGTCAGTTTTTGAGGCCGAAATACAACCTAGGATACCATCAGAGGTTTGTACAGGTCAAAAGGTCACATCCCACTCGCAGGAAGTAGTAGAGGTTCCCTCTCCTTCAAAGTGCGAGAGGACACAGGTTTTTCATGATAACAAACAACAGATCAGTTCCAGCTGGAACAGTGACTCTGGTCGGTTCACGGGGAGTTCTGAACCCCCTGCCCCTCAGGTTGAAAACCCTGTGAGGAGCAATGAACCGCAAAAGGCAGATGTTCGCTCTCTAGATGAACCGAGATGGTTCAGATCGAACCAAAAGAGTTCTCACCTAGGTCTCACAGTGGGTGAACTTCGAGAGAAGTTGATGTCTGGGAACCGTGACCCTTTGAAAAGTGGTCTGTCCCGACATGTACCCACGAGAGGCGGCCCTCCTGCCCCTGCCCCTCGAACTGCACAGTTTGAGACATGCAATGAGTCACACATGCTCCAGATTATGGAAACGGCGCCTCCGCGCGAGATCGTGACTGAGGTTGTGAGTTGTTTGTCAAATGATTTGAATGTTACAGTGGTTGACCAAGCTGACACAACGTGTGACGTTGTCCTTGATGATAACACAAACAACGTTGTTCATCCTGATGAAGCGACGCGCAGCACTGTCTTTTGCAACAACTCAGTGCACACAGTTGACAACAACAACGTCAGCGCTGACATAAATGCTGACAGCAAGCAAATTGCTGAAAATCCACATCCTGACGGTCATGAGGCAGACAGCCATCATGATGCGGACAGCGACGATGATTACGCGGACAGAGTCACACGTACACAGACACGTGTGGAAAAGCCTGAACGGTTTCTGTGTCACTTTGTAAGAAGGGGTAAGGCTAAGAGAGCTTACCTCCCACTCACATTGGAAGGGGTCCTAGAGCAAGAAGCGCTCCTGGTTAGCGGCTCAGACGTGTCTATCATGTCTGCCGAACTGTTTGAGGAGCTAAGGACCGCCGCTAACGATGTTGGCAGGCAAATACCCTTTGTGAAATACACTTATGGTGAACAAGAAGGCCTCGCAGAGACGAGCACATCCCTAATAGCCATGGTTCACATGCAGATTGGCGAAATGTCACTATACCACCCGGTATATGTGTCTGAACTTGACTCACTCCAGACTCCATTTGTGGTTGGCCAAGATTTTATTAATCGCTTTGAGGCGATTATAAATTATGGCAATCAGACGATGTGGACCACAGTGAGCAGTCCACTGCCAATCGTGGTACCTCCTCAAGGTCAGGACACTGACTGTCTAACAACAGGTACCGCTGAGGTCACATGGGATTCCCCAACCGAGACCGCAGACCCGGTAAGTGAACCTTCAACTACAGGTGAGACAGAGGAGACTCAACAGTTGGACCGGACTCTGGACCACCACGAGAACCTCCTCTGCGAGCTGACACCTTCAGCACTCCCTGACCACTTCCTACCACAGGTAGATGAAGGTGTGGAGATCCAAGAGTCCCACACCGATGACGCTGTACTGTCCTGTGGGACAGGTAATTCGGCATACAGCCAAGCTTTCAGTGAAGTCTTGGTTCAAGGACATCTGAGCCCACGTAGTGACAGTCTACAACACGCTGACAGTCACTTGGACTTCATTGTTACTGATTTTGAGGACCCCTCCTCAAACAAAAGGGGGGCAGACTCACACTTCCTACCACAGGTAGAGGACGGTGTAGAGATCCAAGGATCACACACCGAGAACGCTGTGCTGTCCTCTGGGACAGGTAATTCAGTTGTTAGCCAAGCTTTCAATGAAACCTTGGTTCAAGAGCATTTGAATTTAGAACTACTCAGAGATGACATAGTTCTTACAGGCTCAAAGAGCACCTCTTCATTCATGAAGTGGCAAGACATACATCACAACGACAGAGACACGCCTGCGACGGCGCCGACAGTTGTGACACACCTGCATTACGCAGAAAGAGGTAAACGTACAGAGGTACGTTGGCCGAAACCTATAAGGTTCCTGTACAAGGTTCCCCATAAACTGCGCGAACAGCTTAAACTAAACAATGGCATCCTAACTCGTGCCCATGGACGGACGTCCACACCCGTGCGCGTGGTCCCTCATGACCACAGGGGGGTGATGTTAGGCCATGCCCATGTCAAGGACAAAGATTTCAATAACCCCACAAACGACAAAGATCTCGCAAACTCACAGACTTCATGGGAAAACAAGGTCGTCCAAGCACAGGATAGTAAATAAACTAAACAGTTTAAACTATTCTAGTTGCGAAAAGAAACCGTTCCAACTAGAACTTAGAAACGCTAAGCATAAAACCCACAACAAAAACTAACCTTAACAACCGTTTAAATCTGCAGGATTTAATTGACATCGGTTATAAAGCTAAGAACTGTTTTTCTTGTGTGTGACACGTGGAATCTGACGACCAGAGTGAGTTTGACGTAGTGAAACGTTGTTTTTAGTTGCTTGATTGCTACTTTTGTGTTATTGAAGTTGTTATTGTTTTCTGAACACTCCCAGCCAAAAGAGGTTTTGATTGTTGATTAGTTGAAGACTTAAATGGATTTAACTATGCCAACATGCTGTTCATTTTGTTAAAGATCTCAATCTTTGAAAAGTCATTGTAGATTAATACTACTTAAGGTACTATAATCTACACTGATCTCCCAATCATTTAGGTAGAACCGATTCGATCGTTTCTATTCTAGATCTATTCATTTTGATGAGTCTCGCCATAGACTTCAAAATTTTTAGGGATTACCAAATCTTGCGTCGTTCGTCTAAAAGACAACAGACATTTAGACCAAACTAGTTTCATTTTTTTATTTTAGTTTAACCTAAACTAAATAATGAATGGAGGAATAGTTTGAATGAAGAGGCCTTCGTTACAGAAGCCCTCCACATTTCTATAGGTATAGATCCCTATTTCTGATTTTTACAGCATTGATCCACCCCTTAATTGGTAATTTTAGCTGATCTAATCCATGATAGCTTACATACCAGGTGCATATAGGTAAGGCCT